>LPNX011166499.1:93655-146421 GCA_001517045.1 Pseudotsuga menziesii
ATTTCGGTATGTCTAAAATGGACGAAAGTTATGTGTATGTAGATAACATAATTTAATGTGTTAAAAGCAAGTGTAGTGAATCTATAAAAATTATCGTGCAAATACTAATAAGAAATAAATAGGTAACCATGCAATAAATAGAAACCAATGTAATGTTATCTTCCAAAATTAAGTGGCACTCCAATATTTTGGTATCTTTATATAAATATTTGTACCAAGGGTCTTATTTTGTATTCTTATTCTTCTTTATGTGAAAATATTTTATTTTTATTACTATTGTGAAAATAAATTGTGGATTTCCAACCTAGCCGACTGAGTCAATTGTCCAACGGAATCGGGGCAAGTAGTTCAACTCCTTGCAACACCTGAGGTTTAATTCTTTCAAATTCCTTAGCTCAATGAGCAAGGGTGACAACATATCAACCAAATTTCTTCCTTCCTCCTTCCCAGACCAGATCTTCCAAATTACTTACGTTCTCGACAATAATGGGCATGAATGCTGCCTCGACATATAATTTATGTTCCAAATTACTTATGTTCTCAGCAATAATGGGCATGAATTCAGCCTCGACATATAATTTATGAAAGATCTGGAAAGATTCCCGTTATGGGGAGTGACTGTGATCTAGAAATATTTTTAGAGACAATTTTATTTTTAAATTTAATAAATACAGGGGCAGATACCTCCTGGTTCCATAACAAGCTTATAATATCCATAGCTTGTATTCATCGTAGATGTATTGGAAATCAGTGTCTAGCCCTTCTTCAGCTCCTGGCCTGGAATGGGAGTATGTGTGGGATGATCCCAGCTCTGCCAAACAAGATTCGAACCAACCAACACAAGAGAAATATTGGTGGTATTATAGATATGAAAATTACCATTCTTTGCCATTAAATTACCTTTACACTTACTAGAACCGATACTCCAAACCACCGTTCCATCGAAATCTTCCAGTACAAGGTTTCCATTTCAGTATTCATACTTGCAACATCATATCCTTTGCTAGCTGGTCTCTACACATAAAAATCCTTGAATGCTCGAATTAATTCAACTTTATTTGGCTTGACATTATATTCATCCGATATTGAGTGAAAGGATAAGATGGGTATGTGGAATAACCCAAGCTATGCATCTAGACAAAATAAATGCAATGGTAAAACGAAAATAAAGAATTGTAAAGGTGTAGAAGCAACTCCAATTCTTGGATTGGGTATTAAATGGTTGTCCTGGCTGTTTAGAGAAAAATATTGTGATGGATGGACATTGAATAGACCGAAAGAAGCGCTTCAATGGTGTCATCGTCAACCAGGGCAGCTTGTTGACGTCACATGGTTAATGTGTGGTTTACACAGGACTTTTGGCTGAACAGGGGCTGGAAATGTGCATGAAACGATTCTCATGCCAATAACATGGGCGTTGTTTGGTTATGCTTTTTTTTCAAGAAAGTAAACTGAAAAATTAAATATTTGAGCTCCTTCGGGCCTCGGCTACTATTCTTGACCGCCAAGTAGAACCAATATCACTTAGATTTTGGTATGAGAATTAATTCAAAATATGTTTGTTAGCATTCAATTACATAAGTTTGTTAGTGTCATGAATATTTGTTTGCGTTTGAGGTTAGGAAATAGTTGTAGGGCCTCTTCACCGTATGGAAACCCAAGTATAAAGTAGGAATAGAGATTCTTTGGAAGGTATCTTGTGGTTGTGTGCGCCATTATTTATTACGAATGGGCCATGATCCTAGGATGATAGCATTCTATGAAAGGTATCAACAAAGTCCAAAACCCTTTTTTTATAATGTATAAAGAAATCCCGAAGTTATTCATGGCCCAACTTTCATCCAGATAAGTGCATCTACTCACGTGATGGCCATCCATCACCTACTAAGCATGAGAACAAATGGATTAAAACTAAATTCTATATTTTAATGAAGATTAACATTTGCAATTGCCTTAAGCTTCTTCCACTAGGGTTCAATCTGATACTAAAAAAGTGAGTATATATTTTTTTTAAACGTTTTCACAAAAAAATGTAAAACATAAATTGTGCAATGGCATTTGACATGTATATTTTTTAATATAAGATTTTCAATCTCTTTGATGCTTCATAGTTTGAATTTAACATCTTTCTTGAACAATATGGATAATGTTCAATTCCAATACTTATCTTTCCTATTCCCCACGGTTATTTATTCACCTTGGTCGCAACACACCCTGTTGATAGATACTCATGCATGTTGTTGTTCGCCTTATGAACAATAGTCCACCTACCTCGTCACAAGCTGGTCGTTCCGTTCACACTGAAGTATCCTGCTGCCTGGATTAGATAGCGGGAACATTTGATTTTCCAGCGGTAACATCCGTATTCACCAAATCCCTACCCATAGTAATCTTATTGACGGGGTGAAAATTGAAATGAAACATATAACTGAATAAAAACCATTAACAATATTTTTTATAATTTGAAGAAATATGGACAATGTTCAATTTTAATACAATTCGAGTATTTTACATTAAAGCTTTAACAAAAGTTTATTCTTTGCTTCCAAAAATAAAGAACTATTTAAAAAGTGGATTCATTGGAAAGAGCATATAGACTGGTCATATTAGCTGAGAATAAGCTTGGATCTACGTCTACAAAGATAAAGTTTCAGTTACAACAATACTGGTGTTTCTTCCTTAAACCTTTCAGTCTCCAAGACTTGGAGCTCCTAATGGACAATTGAAAGGTTAAAGCCATCAATCTTTAGCTATGAAAGGAAAGAAGAAGTATGACTATTACAAAAAACAAGTATGGTCATTTCCTTTCATTTATTAAGTGATTACTACGTAGATAACAGACTATTAATCCCAACCTTTGTTTGCCTTGATTTAAAAGTAAAGAATGAGGGAGTTTGGAAGAAGGTGTACAAAGGTGAGCCGCCATATCCGAATGTATCTGCAGTGATGGGATTTTTCGATGAAACCTATAAAATAGTTGTATAACTGGGGTCATATTTTTGTGACTGGTGTTTCCGAATGGATAAATAAATTGTTTCTTTGATCGAGAGCAAAGTGAAGAGATGGTCGCGGCATTGGTCATGAATGACCCTACAATTAGTTCTGTTGGTTGAATAATATGGTTGGGAATGCGGGATCAGAATAATTTATATAAACACCCTAGATCCATATTGACATATTGTGAATTTTTGCTCCCAACCATTTTTATTTATTTATTTTCTTATTCAGTATAGACTCTCTCTTTGAGTTGTTTAAGTATCACTATTGGGGCTGAAGTTGGTAGGATATAACTTGAGGAGGGTGATATTAACATTGTTCGCACCACTGAATGGCTTCTAAACCTTTTCCTATGTTATTAGTGTGGGGTCAACTTGATGGGTTCATCTCTTCGCTCTATTAGGGACTAGAACTACGGATACGGTCAGACAAGTATCTGGGGCATGTTTATGTGTCCTTTTTTACGACCTTTCGAACATTTAATCTTCTAGATGTTTTTTTTCTAACGTTTAATCTTCCAACTGTTGCTTTTATTATATTTTGACAACCAAATTATTCAAACAAGCACAAAATAACTTCTGGAAAATCTCTGTTGTCGCTACAATTTGGAAATTATTGGGTTAGGTTCGAGTTGCTTTCTAATCTAGGGATTTTATAATCAAAATCCTGGAAGAAATCCATAACATTTGGCAGTCCCAGGGCTAGGTGTTTGTGATTCAATATCGGTTCGATTTCAAAGTTTAGAATGTGTTGGTTTTACGTTAACCAGCTCAAAAAATCATGAAAAATGTACCAATGGAGTCTATTTTCCTAATCCGTATGTCATTCCATCATTTTGCAGACTTTAGCACACCATGAATATGCTTTCTCTGAGGTGATTTATAGTTTTCTCATCAATTTTGTGTAGTTACATCAATTCACTCTAAATTTGTAGTGGCATTGTTTATGATTTTGCAGTGGGTTTATTATCGTTCATTCTCCACAAACATAGTAACTAATTACATCTATGTATTTTCAACAAATTTATAGGTTTGAGGTAGATCTATTAAAGAAATTTTCCATGAGTTTTTCTCCGGACCAATCCCGTTCAAGGGAAATTTCAGCAAGTAGATATGAGTTTGGATGGGGAGCCTCACCAGATGTGGCCATAAGTAAAGGACCCACCAAGCACAACTACGCCACCACTACCATCAGTCCTACCCTGATAGCCATTGTTGTTGTTATAGGCAGTGCTTTACTGGTGGTAAGTTATTGCTTGTGGTTTGCTTCCTGTACAGAATGAGCTAAATTGATGGATTACACTGATTCTAGTTGTTTTCTTATTTTTAAAAAAATTGTCGACGGTTCGGGAGGCATCGGAGGGAAAAATGTTCTGATTTTTCCAAATTTTGTACATTTTCATATATCAAGCGTTAAAAATGGCATCAATTCAAAAGTATGGAGTAATTTGGAGGCTTCGCATCTCTGCTCCGAGGTTTCCAAATTTAGCATTGGAAATGCACCTAGCGCTTTGGTGCAATTTCCTTCAGACCCAGGCTTTGTGGAAGAGGCAGCGAAGTTTTCTTCTATTAACAACATTGATCGCAATTCTTCCAGAAATGTTGTTTGCGGCACTTCGAACCTGCGACCTGTTGTCGGAGCACTGCGACCTGCTGTTGGTGGATTCTCACAACGAGGGGAGAAGACATGAGTGTTTTATCTGAACCGACTAAATCCATGGATGATGGCATCAGGAATAAAAGAAGAACTAAATCTTTGACTTCAGCAGAGAACGCCAATGCCAAGGTTCAAGCACTATAAATCGCACATTTCTTTGACATTCTCTGAGAGTTGTTTTGTATCATTGTATGTACTGGCTGAATTAATTCAGGAACCAGAGGAGGCTAAAGCCAAAAGGTATAGGCTTGGTGAGAATAGTGAAATTGATGATGATGATAACAATGATGAGACCTCGAACTCCAACTCAAAGAAGGGCAAGGAGAAGAATTCAAAGGGCGCTTAGAAGGACGATAATTATATTCATGTTAGGGAAAGGAGAGGCCATGCTACTCACAGCCATAGCTTAGCTGAAAGGGTAAGCTCAAAACTGCACTTTCATTATCTTCCGAGTCCTTTGTTAAGATTGTTGTAGTGTTTGTGATGACTTTGTTTCTTCTTGCAGGTGAGAAGAGAAAAGATCAATCAAAGAATGAAATTCTTGCAGGACCTGGTACCTACCTGCAACAAGGTAACTAACTCATGGGATTGAACGATTAAGGTGTGGATCTTCCTCTCATGACGCATTTGGACGCATTGACGCAACACATTTGGGTGCATAAAAAATTGACAAAGGGCAGCTCCTCATTCCTCGTCGACAGAAGACAAAAGATTGATTAGAATCATCCCCTTAATAACACCTTCGGTGTAATAAACATCAATATATTATAATATTTTTCTATAAAAAATTAGAAATAAAATCTAATAATCTCAAGTTTCTTGTTATTAAAATAGTCATAATGAGGTGACATTTACTATGTGGTCTCTCTTCCTCTCCCTTCAGCTCCAGTTAAGTATTTTTTCTTGATTGAGGAATGATATTTGAACCAAGATGCCTCTGAGTTCTGTTCAGACTCTTGGTTCTTGAGTTCATGCTAGGTGATTGTGATTGTTTTGTCTGAGTCTCTTTTGATTGGGGTTACAGGCTCCCTCCCTTGGAAATCTTAGTAGGAAATTGTTGTTGGCGGTTGGATCTATCCAACTTGAGAAATATCTTTGGGGTGCCTGGCCCGTTTCTTTTCCTATGGATGCTGGTGGGGAGCCTCCTCCCCCACTTCCACCTGAATTGGAAGCCTTCAAACTACTGATTTCCTCATGTGGTAAGAGGGAAGGAGGACCTCTTTTACAGAAATTTGTGAAGAAAGTCGATATCCCCTCGCTGGAATCGCCTGTTGAGCGAATTTTTCGAACAACATTAAATCTTGCTAAGAGATGTCTTATCAGCCAATTCACTAGTCTCTGGCCTTCTCCGAAGGATATTGATGGATGGGTCTAGAGAAATTAGAGGCCCTTAGTCTCTAAAGGTGTTCGAAATTATTTCGTAGGCAAAGGCTACTACGTCTTTGTTTTTTATTCTGTTGCTGATCGTGATCTTATTTTTCGTAATGGGTCTTATTTCATGGGACCCCAAGGGCTTTACTTGAACAAATGGACACCTGATTTTGATCCAACCCAAGATGTTCCTTCTATTGTTCTGGTTTGGGTTCGACTCCCTCACTTTCCATTGCATTGTTGGAACTCAGAGGCTCTGAAATTCATCAGGAATAAGCTCGGGAAATACATTGACAGGGAAGAAAGGAAATATCAGTATTCATGTGCAAGAATATGCGTTGAAGTGGACTTAGAGATAGGACTTCCTGAAGCTATTAAGCTAACAGTAGTCGATTGGTCTTATTTTCAGGAATTAGACTACGAACTAATTCCGTTTAAGTGCCGACTCTGCCACGGTTATGGCCATTTCGCCCAAAACTACAAGGAAAAAATAGAAGAAGATCTAGAAAGAGAAAAGGTTGATCAATGGACCCAACCTCAGAAATCAGGATTTCCTAATCAGGCCTCCAGAAAGAATGGAAAAGTTGGAATGAATAGGAATGGACATTCTATAGCTGGGAATACCCTTCCTAAATCTCAGGTAATAGAAATTCCAAAGCTTCTTCCAATCAATTTGTTGTTCTTAGTTCTTCTTCTGACATCTCAGTTCTCGAAGAGGGTGAATTTCAACAACTATTAGAGCAAGAAGGGGAAGCTAAAATACTCTTAGGATCAATAGACCTCTCTGGAGAAGCAATCCCAAAACTTCCTATAATTGGTGAATCCTCACAATAAAATCTATCCTCCCTAAATGGGGTCCAAACCTCTCTGTCATATGCTGAAATAACTAAGAAGAAACCAGTTGATAGTTCAGGTTCTTCAGAAAAAGACTCTATTAAGCATCTGTTCAAAAAGTTGAGAAGAAAATCTTGAAAATAAACTAGAGAAGAAGAGGCTGAGAAGCTAACAACCCAGGGCAACCAGTCCACTCTTGAAATGTCATTTGGAAGGAGTAAGAGAAACAGGCCTCCTAAGGGAGTAGCAACTTCCTCTCTTCAGGGTAAGTAATGCAGATAACCTCTTGGAATTGCAAGGGATTGGGGAATCCTTTCAAAGCTCAAGCAGTCAAAGACTTAATAAAAATGGACTCTCCTGAAATTCTCTTGCTTCAAGAGACAAAAATAGAAGCGAAATCTCTTATTCACTTAAGTAAATCTAAATGGAATTTGAACAGTGGCAAGGTTGTCAGCGCGAGAGGTACCTCTGGGGGGCTCTCTACGCTTTGGAGTGAGGATAAATTCCAACTCAAAGGCAACTCTGTCTCCCAACACTGGATTTTTACAGAACTCTTTTCATAATTCTAGTAAGCTCTCCTTTGCTCTTTTTAATTGTTATGTCCCTGTTAATTTCAATGAAAAGAAAGATTGTTGGAAATCGATTTCAGATTTCCTTGAAAACTTCTCTCCTTCAAACATCATTATCACTAGGGATTTTAATATTACCTTAGCTCCAAATGAGAAAAAAGGAGGAGCTTGTGGCAAGGATCCATTTCAAGATTCGATTGAGGCAATCATCCAATCTAGCGACCTGTGTGATTTCAAGCCAAAGAAGGTACGGTACACTTGATCTAATAGCATAATTGGGGCTACTAATATTGATGCTCGCCTCAACAGGTTCCTTTTTCAAAGTTCATTGATGGTTGGGAAATTTATTATCTCTTCATTCATTTTGCCCAAATTTTCATCTGACCACCATCCAATTTCTTTGAAGTTTGAAGTGGAAGAAGACCTTGGTCCAATACCATTTCGCTTCAGCCCGTTGTGGATCGCTAGAGATGGATTTATGGAATTAGTGGTTGAAACCTGGGCTCAATATGTTAACGGTTCCCCCAGTTTTGTCGGGGAGCAGAAGCTTAAAAATAAAAAAATATGCTCTGAAAAAGTGGGCAAAAAACTCTTTTAATTCTCCCACCAGCAACAGAATTGAGAAAGTAATTGAATTATCTGAGACTCAGCTAGAAATGAAACAAGTGACATTACAAAACCTCAGTTAACTCTCAAACATTTAACAAAAAATAAAACTTCTCTAGCTTTCTGTCAGGAAGAGGAATACTTGCGTTTGAATTTTAGAAGCCTCTGGCTGAGGGATGGAGACAAAAACATAGCTTTCTTTCACCGCCAATGCATATCAAGATTGTCTAGGAACCACATTTCATACATCTCCACTGGTGAGGGAGAAATTATCAAAGATCATGATCAACACCTAAAACAAGCTGCAACAAAGCACTTTCAACATCTATTTCAGGAGGACGGTATATCTCATTATGAAGTGTCTATGGTTTTTTTGGCTAATATTCCATCTCTTGTCAGCCTAGAGTGTAATGTTGGTTTAATGAAACCCTTTTCTGAAAAAGAAGTGTTGGATGTCATTTGGGATATGGAGCCTAATAAATCTCACGGGCCAGATGTGTTTTCTTTTCACTTTTATAGAGCCTGTTGGAAAATCATCAAAGCATATATGATCCACATGGTGGCTTCCTTTCAAAAAAAAGGTAAAGTGGGTGGATGCACGAACTCTACATTTCTTGCTTTATTCCCAAAGGAAGTCAATCCCAAAATTTTCGATAGATTTAGACCAATTTCATTGTGCAGTGCTTCCTACAAAATCCTCACCAAGTTGTTAGCTAACTGTCTCAAGCTCTTGTTAGGAAAGCTGATTTCTCCACTTCGGGGGGGATTTGTTAAAGGTAGGCGCCTAGTTGACAATGTTATCCAAGTTCAAGAGGCTCTTCATTCTAGTTTCCAAAGGAAGAAGAAAGGAATGTTAATTAAGTTGGATATGAAGAATGATTTTGACGGAGTTAATCTCTCTTATCTCTATCAAGTTTTGATTTCTTTTGGCTTCTGCTCTAAGTTTGTTAATCTTATAAAAGCTTGTACATACAAGCCTTGGATTGCACCTTTGGTCAATGGTAGACCGTCAACATTCTTCCAAGCATCAAGAGGACTTCGCCAAGGGTGTCCCCTGTCACCTTTTCTCTATATTCTGATGGCTGAAACTCTCAATAGAAAACTTACTATGGATAAGGAAGCATGACTCATTCCAGGAATAAAGATTTCCAGGGGTATGGTTCCAATAAATCATGCCCTCTTTGCAGACGATTATCTCCTTTTGGGAGGGGGCTCTCTTAATATTTCTCGAGCTTTCAGAGAAGTGCTACATCATTTCTACCTTATTTCGGGATCTCTGATCAATTATAAAAAAAGTGTTGTCTATGGTTGGAACGTAGACCACTCAGCAATCCTCCTAATAGAAAATTCTTTCGTCCTCCCCGGCTATTACAAGTGGGAGAACATGAAGTATATGGGTCTTCTGCTAATTCTCGGATCTAGACCTCCCTCTCTTTGGCTTGATTTTTTAGCCAAGCTAAAGTCAAAAATTGCTTCTTGGGGCGGTCAGTGGTTAACCAAGGCAGGCAAACTGATTTTGATTAAGTTGGTTCTCTGTGCCCTTCCTATCTTTCAATCTGCTCTATTGCTTGCTCCTAATTCTATCATGTCTCATATCTCAAAACTCTTGAGAGATTTTCTTTGGAATGGAGGTAAAGGCAGCCACAACAAGATCCATCTGGTTAATTGGGATATGCTAAAAAGACCTATTTCAGAAGGTGGATTACAAATTCGTGATCCTGGCTTATCTAACCTGGAAATGGGTGGTAAACTCATCTGGTAACTTTATGCTGATAAACATCATCCGGTTAGTAAGATATTTAGGATGAAGTATTTAAAGGGTGGAACAATGAGAAATATTTCATCTTCAAATTCCGTCACAGGCTCAGCTACCTGGAATTTATGCAAAAAAGGTCTTGAAAACTTCAATCAACACCTCTTCCGAATTCCTGGAAATGGGAAGAGAATCCTTCTGTGGGATGACAAAATATCTAGAAATTCTCCCCTCTCCTCTGTTATCGAGCTAGAAGAACTTAAAGATCGGCTTTCTAATAAAGGTCGGTTGCGTCTAGTTGACATTTTCTCTTGGGATAGAACTGGAAATTGGGTAGATTGGTCCATCCCAATGCTCCTATAACATCTTTGTTCCCAAAAGTATCGGTTGCTCTCCCTCCTTGCTAGACTTGCTCCAACTCATCATTCTGTTAAAGATCATTGGGGATGGGGACGTTATAGCTCTTACTCTGTTGCTCAAGGTTTCTTACCCTTACTAGCTCCCCACATCTCTCATCTCCCTCCAGTAATCTGGAAATCAGTGGCCCACTCATTGCCTCCCCAAGGTAAACTTCTTTACTTGGTTGCTAATGCACAATAAAGTCTCGACTGACGATAATTTGATCAGAAGAGGTTTTCATGGACCCTTTAAATGTTGTTTTTACAACTCTGATTCTGAATCATTGGATCACATTTTTATCAATTGCCCCTTCTCTCAATCGATGTGGGAGATGGTCATTTCTGGTCTACAAATTCTAGTTCCAATTCAATATATGGTGGTCTCTCTTTATTCAGCATGGCAAGATCATAATTCTTCAACAAAAGAAAAAAACGATGCTTTCTGGCAATCGTTCCCTAAAGTTATCTGGTGGTAAATATGGATATCAAGAAATAATTGGATATTCAATGAATAGCCTTCGACTCCTTATCTTGTGGCGTTTAAAATTAAAATTATGATGTCAGAGATTATGTGTCATTTGTTGGATCCTTCCTCCATGTCCTCTAAGCTCTCTGCGTGGCTGGTTCCTGGTCCAATGGGTATTAAAAACTCGGTTTGCACTAAACCTGGCAGCTCTCATTCCTAGCGAGTTCACTTCAATGCTTTTTCATTCAATGCTTGGTGGAAGAGCGCTCCTTTAGAAGTAATTTTTTTCGACGCTGAATCCAAGAGGAATCCTGGGATCTTTGGCGCCAGTGGATTGGTTTTTTCTCTTGACAGATTGACTAAAACCAACTTCAGTTGAGGTCTTGGATTTATGCCCAACAATCAGGCTGAAAGTTACAGCCTCCTGAAGTCGTGCAAGATTTCCAAGGAGCTGGGTTACAAGTCTATTCAAATTCATGGAGACTCTGAACTATTGATCAAAGTTCCAAATTCAGAAGATCACTTTAAAACCACCATTTTGAATAATATATTGCAGAGAATTCAGAATCATTTGAAAGAGTTTAAAATTGTGGCATCTTTCCACATTCTTCGTGAATTAAATAAATCTGTAGATACACTGGCAAATAAATCCTTATTGCTTCCTCAAGGTTTCCTTAGCATAAATGGAGAATCCAACAAGTTTTTTCCAATTCCTTAATTGAGATCCATTGTTGAATTCGGAATATTCAGGAGTCTCTATCCGTCTCTATAATATTTTGTACATTCTTTGTTCTTCTGAAAGTAGTTTTTAAGCTCTTCGTGTAATTGGTTGAATGGTTTTTGCCAATTCAGACCTGATTTTCCTCATAAAAAAAATAAAAAATATATTTGTTTGAGTTTAAAAAAAAAATTAAACTTAGGTATGTAAAACTATTAAATTAAAACATTTTTAAATGAATAGATTAAACCATTTCTTAAGGCAGATATAAGCAGCTTTGCTGCTAATTTCACTTGGTTTAATTTAATATAGTTTTTAAGCTAATATATTTATATTTAATATTTTTCTATATTAGTAATTTTAAATAAATTTATATTAAAAATAAATTTAAATATATATTTATTAATCAAAATATATGCAAAAAAAATAGAAACAAATTTCAAAGTTGTAGTTCTACTATAACTAATAATTCTTAATCTTTTAATGTCCAACTACAACTCTCTTTATTTTGTGAGGTTGATCTCACATGCTCTTTAGGAGATTGATATGGGTGTCTAATACCAAGACCTGTTTATCTTTTAGTTGTATAATTTATTCACCAAACCATCATCTCCAACACAAACAATACCTAATCTTTTGGTGAATTGTTCAATGTACATGGTTGGAGAAGGCTAGATTATGCATCAAACAAGAGAACGTGGAATTAACAACATTTTGAAAGCATTTCTCATTAACATTGTAACAACCATGATTAATTTATGTAAGTCACTAAATATCATCACAAATATTTGCCAAAACTTCTAAGTGAAAATTCATCATAAAATTCATTTGGAGCTATGCAAAAGTATTTTTTGACCCATATGAAAATATATGCATAAACCATAGTATAGTACATATAGCCAAAGAACACTAGAATATGCATTGACCATACAAATAGTAGATGAACACTATAATGGGCATCAACTAAGAGACTATAGAAATTACCACCATTATGGAAGCATATCTCATTAGCATGGTAACAACCATGGCTACGTTATGTAGAACTTGCCAAAACAAGTGATAATTTCATCACCAGGTTCATATATGATTGTAACTTGGTTGAATGGGAAAGGCTAGCTCTTACAAGTTTGTATTTAAAATATCCAGCTCCCAGTTCTAACTACCAAGTGACACTAAGAAACAAATCATTGTATACAATAGACCATGATTGAGCATTATTTAGTGGCCCTTGCATGATCAACTGTTGGAAATTTCAATATGTACTTTTGTAGTCTCTATTGGGGAATTTTGGGTGGTGGGCCCTACAATGATTAAGGTGGGATGTTGGAGTAATGGTAATATTAAATGCTTTGGTTATTTTCAACAAACAGATGATACTTGTGTGTCTCAGTTCAAGAAAACATAGATTGATGCATTAGATCAATTATGTGAAATGAATGGGATTCTTAACCTTTTTTCCCTTTCTATTTATTTTACCCCTATAAGGAATTTATATGGGCTCCTTGATACAAACTTATTTATGCTATATTCAAATTTGTTCATTGTTTCTAATTTTGGTGTTTGTTAAGTTGGCTACAATAAACTAGTAATTTAGAGCCAAATAATGGCATAAAATTAAACACAACGTAATCATTTTTTATAAACTACAATGAACATGGAATTCTTAATTATTGTAATAATTTTAATACCACAACTATGACTACAAACTATAGCAAATAATGGCATAAAATTAAACACAGCGTAATCATTTTTTATAAACTACAATGAACATGGAATTCTTAATTATTGTAATAGTTTTAATACCATAACTATGACTACAAACTATAGCATAACAAAAATGTGATTTTGTATATTTTTTAAACTCAAATGAACATTAAATTCCTAATTGTTTCAATGATTAGTGATACAACCATAGCCATAGGCTAAAGCATAATTGGTGCAATAAAGGGAAATGGCATGCCTTCAGAAAGTAAAAGCTTCTTAATATACACAATAAGGAAAAGGTCTATGTCTGGCACATCCTCCAAAAGCAGTATTTGCTTCATCTGCTAAAGTAAATACACTAGCAAATGCACCAATAAATAAACCATATCGAAGAGTTTGCTTCCAATATACACATGCTACATCATGATTTGTTTGGAATCCCTCCATCCTATGGAATAATTACTAAACCTTTAAGGACCTTACTTGTCTAAGAAAAGCTGAGAACTAGGGTATTACAGGAAGTCAAGTAAGACCTTTAGTTAGGATCTTGAAGAATAATAATAAATGATACATAAGTAGATCTACTTGCACAAAAATGAAAATTTGTTCTAAGAAAAAGGAAAACAGTTAATTGCTTGTTATGGGTTTTGTAGTCCACCATTAGCGAGGCTTCTAGTGCACAAGGGTTTACACACTCCAAATATTGTTTCCTTGACTTTTTTTCTCAATTTGAAAGTCATGTCTCTACAATAAAAGAAGACAAAATATTTGCATAAGTCATACATGTCAACAAATAATAAAATCAAGGGAGTAAACCATCTTCTATAGAAAGTTTCTTATCAATTAGGTTGTATGTTTTCATATATTTTTCAACACTCTGAAAATGATACAAAGAATGAATTTTTATTTACAAAAAACAGGAATGGTATAATAAACACAATAGCAAAATTAGCATACAAAGAAAAAAAATTCTAAGATACTCATGATATTAGGCAAGAGGCCTTGGACTCATGTGAATTAGAAGCAAACATAGGAGGATTGTTGATGTTGCTATGAACCTACCGATTACTTGAAAGATGCCAATATGAAAATCCTCAAATTAATTGAAATTTTCTAATATAATATTTTGAAATACTTAGACACAATTGAGAATTTATCCAAAAACTTCCAAAACGCTGACACCCTCTTACAAATTTCCACATAAATTTTCAATATACTTAAACCCAATTCAGTTTTTTTGCATAAACTTTTGCAAGTCTTAAACCCACTTGATGGTTGAGCTTTCTTTAAAGGGAAGTAGCTTAGATTTGAAAGCTCCAAGCAATGAATACAACCACCATGACCAAATAAAAAAACAAAAAGAAGATAGAGCAAGATGCAAAGTTTAGGATAATGCAAGAATCAATCCTAGTTGTTGCAACGACATCCTTAGGGCACAACATACACCATTTAGATTGTGCCTCTTCTATGGCCTTCCCTTGACTTCTCTATCTCTTGACAACTTCACATTGTGTGTCATTTCAAGAGGTTGTTTACCCTTAGTTCATCTTATTCTTACTTAGCTCAATGGCTTAGCTAAACTTATTAGAGAATCTCATGAACTCAAACTCGTAATTGATTGAGTTCTATACTAAGATTTTGAGTTGTCAAACCCTAGGTTGAAACCATTACTCCCTTTTATAGACTTCAATTTGAAGGAGCAACATATGATAAGGTTCTTAAAGGTGGCGCAAAACCACAGTGTCATAGAGAAGGCAAGCCTAGAAGTCTTCGAAAATGAGTTATTTGATTTTCTAGCTTAACAAATACAACATCTACCAATTACTTGTGGAATTGGTGACACAAAGAATGGATTAGTAAATTCATTATTTGTTGGACATAACATAAGTGTAGATGATAGCTGCTACAACAAATGCATATGAAAGGTGACGGGTACTGGCCAGAATTGGTAACTCCAACAAAATATTACTGATACATAATACAATTGCAAAGTTTTTTTTCATATTATTTTTAATCTCTCCAGTAATAAAATTAGTCTTATCAACACCTGTGATCCAATAAGAATTCGATATCCATTGATGGGTTTTAGATAACCGACCTCTCGATTGTACACTCTATCCTTGACGAGTCGCGACTGTGCATGCAGAGCCGACACTACCGGCAACAGATTTGCGTGGATTACCTAACGATCTACATGGTGCAGGAAACACGGCTTGGAGTTTGGGAACTGCTACTACACATATTTGGAATTTCTGAATTTTAGATTAGATCCGCATCACGATCAAACTCGAGGTCAACTAAGTCGGATTCAAGATCTGTCGGGGAAGCTTTTGGAATGGATCTGCCCTCGGATCTGATTCCGGAGGAGCATCAAAGAATATTAGATGAAGCCTTCAAGGCTCTGGTGGCTACACTTCTTCCCCACTTTTGTCTGTCCTAGAATCCAGTAATGTGAACTTCATGAAGCGAGCAGCGACTCCTAGAATCCAGGTCACGTCAGCAGCTTCAAGACTAAAAGCCCTAGATTTGAGTGAGAAAGGTATGATAGGTCAGTTTACTAGAATCTGGCCTTCACCAAAAACTATGGAGGTCTGGATAAACAAGAATTGGATGCCCTTGATATCTGGGGGGCTGCAACACTGCTTCTGTGAAAAGGGATTCTTCACCTTCTTGTTCAAAAACAAAGCTAGCAGAGATCTTATCTTCATGAACGGTCCCTATTTCATGGGTCCTCGTGGTTTATATATAAATCATTGGAGCCTATCATTTTATCCAAAAAAGGATGTGCCATCAACGGTCCCGGTTTGGGTTCGCCTTCCACACCTTCCCCTACACTACTGGAATGATGAAATGCTAAAAGAAATAGGGGGCTCTCTTGGTAATTGCATTGAAAAAGCGGAACCAAAGGGCTCTTTGTTTTCCTGAGCAAGGATCTACGTTGAAGTAGATGTGGAGAAAGGCCTACCAAAATCCGTAAACTTATACATGGACGGATGGGAACACATGCAAAAGGTAGACTATGAGAAGCTACCATTCAAGTGCAGAAGTTCCATGTGTATGGTCACTTTGTCAAAAACTTCCCAAAGGTAGTTCAAGAAACCTTAGAAAAAAATCAAGAGGAAGGATGGCAGCAGTTAAAAAGGGGAAGAAAAACTCCTCCAGTATCAAGTGAGGTGAAGAAAAATATAAGCAACGAAAAGCCTAAAGAAGTGAAAGAAGTCTCGACCAATAACCAATTCGAGGCACTGCTCATGGAAGAGGGAGAAATCCCCCCTTTGGAAATAATAACAGTCAAAATAGAAGAAGAAGAATCCAATGCAGCCACAAGTGTCCCTCCTCTATCTCCTAGAAATGAAAGGAATGAAAACGCTTTGGAAGGGTTTACAACACCAGGGGGAACCTGGGCAGAGATGGTAAAACATAGCAGAGTCATGCCGCAAGATTACTCTCCAGAATGATCGCCTTCACAAGGATCACAGGAATCGCATGAAGTAGCCTTGCAACCAATCACAAGAGGAAGGAAGTCGCAAAGATAAAGCAAAAAGAGTGTTGGAGTTAGGGAGGCAGAGAAGTCTCAAGGAAACAAAAATCCTCCAACACCCTAAAAATATAGGAGGGGGAAGAACAAATGGCAGATCCCAAGCAGGATCTCAATCAGTAAAGAAATGTTGAAAATTGTCTCTTGGAACTGCATGGGTTTGGGAGGCTTAAGCAAAGTAGAAGCAATAAAGGAGATAATCAAATCTAAGAGGCCAGACATACTACTTCTCCAAGAGAAAAAAATGCTAAATGTGGAGGCTATGGCACTTTCATGTCGTTTTTGGAAAAATGGCAAAGGTAAATCCATAAGCTCCAAAGGAGCATCTAGGGGAACAACCACCATAATCTCAGGTAAATTCTTGGTCAAATCAATCAGGGAAAGCCATCACTGGTTATTGACAAAAATTCAAGAAAAGGAGGACTTAACCCCTTTATACCTATGTAATGTATACGGGCCAACACACTATAGGGACAAGAAAACATTCTGGGAAGATCTCAACAAACTAAAGGAGGAGTTGCGTAGAAAAGATCTCATTATTGTTGGGGACTTCAATACCACTAAGTCACAATTTGAGAAATAAGGAGGAACAAAGGTCAATAGACCCTTCTGTCGAAAAAATGGAGGACTTGATGGCAAATCTGGATCTGTTGGACATACCATTGAGGAACAGAAAGTACACTTGGAGCAATAGAAGAAATGGAATCGGGCATGTAGTGCCAAGGCTGGATAGATTTCTGGTAAGCTCCACATTGCTGCAGAAATACCTCCTCCCAACCTATCTCACTCTCCATTCAACATTCTCAAACTACAAACCAATAGCTCTGATTTTATCCTCTCTAGTCAATCTCGGGGCCATTCCCTTTAGATTCAACCCGACCTCGCTGCATGATGCTAAAATTCTGGAGTTAATCCAAAGGAAGTGAAATCTCCAACACTACAGATCGCCTAGTTACATTTGGGAATCAAAATTAAGATCAGTGAGAGTTGCTTTAAAGAAATGGGTCGAGGAATACTTCGAGAATCCAAACAAGCAAAAAATCAAACTCCAAAGTGAATTAGCCACTATACAATCCATAATGTAAGTGGGCGAGGTGACTCCAGTGCATTTGAAGTAGGAGAAGGAGCTGAATACCAAAATTCTAAATGTTGCAAGGCAGATAGAAGAGGTATGGAGAATAAAATCCAGACAGACGTGGTTGAAAGGTGGAGATAACAACATTGAGTACTTTCACAAGCAAAACAAGGTTCAACAATGTTACAATGTCATCAAAGAGCTGAAAGATAATCATGGAAACAAGATAACGGGTCGAGAATATTTAAAGGACCACACCTTCATTCATTATCAAGAGCTATATGTAGACACGGGTGTGACAGATCCGAAAGCATAAGGGAAGTTTTACTCCATGGTATACCCTTGCTCATAAAATACGCAGAGAATAGGGAGTTGGCGAAACCCATTATGAATACGAGATAAGAAATGCAATCTGGTCACTCCATGTTGATAAAGCACTGAGGCCATATGGTTTCACAATCAATTTTTGCAGAGCATCTTGGGATATAATAAAAGAAGATATGAAAAAATTGCTAAATTGGACAAGGAAAAAAGACAAGATTGGTGGGGCCAATAACTCGTCCTTCCTGGATTCAATTCCAAAAGAAAAGAGTCCTCTAACGCTTGATAGATTCAGAACAATCTCATTATGTAATATGTTATACAAAATCCTGTCAAAAATCTTAGCTACTAGAATGAAAAGCATCACGGGTCATCTCATCTCATATTCGCAAGGAGGTTTTGTAGTAGGGCACCTGATTTGGACAATATTATCATCGTTCAGAATCGATACACTCTAGCATGGAAAGGAAACAACAAGGTATGGCCATTAAACTGGACATGGAAAATACATTTGATAGAGTAAATCACTTTTTCTCTTTGAAATCATGTCTAAGTTTGGATTTTCCAAAAGATTTGTAAGATGGGTAAAAGCATGTAAAACCAGGTCGTGGATCACACCATTAGTAAATGGTATACCTTCCAAATTCTTTCAGGAAACCAGGGGTCTCCATCAAGGTTGTCCGATGTCCCCATTCCTCTAACTCCTTGTGGCTGAAGCTATGAGAAGAAAGCTACTAGATTTGCAGGAGTCTGGTGATCTAAAAGGCTTGAAGATAGCCAGAGGAGTGAAAGTTCCCAACCATGTGCAGTTTGTTGATGATACCATTCTGTTAGGAGGAGCATCTATTTCAATTGCACAGATATTCAAATGCGCTCTAACTACTTTCCTCAAAGCAATCGATGGCAAAGTGAGCTCAACCAAGTCCAAAGTTTACGGTTGGAACTTCCCCCCAGGAACGTTGGTAAAGATAGCAAGAACCCTTGGATTCGAAGGAAATGCAACATGGAATTCCTTCAATTACCTTGGGATCCCAATCTTCAAAGGAAAAAAAAGGGTTGTTGATTGGCAAGGGATGATAGACCAGATCAAGAACAAAATTAAATCATGGGGGACAAGGTGGCTTAAGCCGGTTGGAAATCTCACTCTTATCAATCCCATTCTTTCTATCTATCCCATTTACTCATGCTCGATCTCTCTTGCCCCCAAAAAATTATGAAAGACTTCACAAAAGAAATCAGAAGATTTATGTGGCAAGGAGGCAAATCAAACAATCTAAAATAAATTATTTGGTGAATTGGGAAACTGTTTGCAGACCAAAAATATATGGAGGAGCTGGAATACGAGATCTAGGCAAAATGAACTTAGCTCTTAGCGCTAAAATTCTATGGAGAATTATAACAAAAGGAGCGTGGTGGAAGGAAATCATTCAAAAAAAAATACTTGAATGGAACCATAAAGAGATGTGTGGACAATATAAACATGGATAGAAAAGGATCGCCGATATGGGAGTTGTGTAAAAACGTTGCGCATATCCTAATTGGGAGATTGAATTGGACACCAAGAAATGGAAAGGATATAAAAATTTGGTCTAACAAATGTGGAACCGCTGCCTCTACCGACCTACTGCAGGAGTTCCCAGAATTAAAACAGAGCCTGGATAGTATGAATATCCACACCCTTCGCGATCTCTCTACCTGGACAAACAAAGGGAGGTGGGTCAGTTGGCTCGATCTGAAGATCAACCAACTCAATTCAAAATACAAAGCACTCATTTCGGTGTTGTCAACTCCTATCCACCGTGCTCTCAAGGATGAACGATGCTAGGGAAAAACATGATGTTATACGGTGAAGGAAGGAAACATATCAGTGGACGGTGATCATAGCAGCTACAACAACGACAAGAAGTGGAACAAGATTTGGAACAAAGATGAGATGCCCAAAATCAATGTGTTTTTTTTATACTACTCCTCCGTAAAACTCTAACAGCAGAGAACATAAGAAAAAGAGGAATGGAAGGCCCATTGATATGTATTCTTTGCAAAGAGTCGGAGGAATATCTCGAACACCTTTTTTTAGAATGTGAATTCTCTAGGGAGGTTTGGCATCAAGCTTACAAAGATCTACAAATCGAATTGATCTTGCAAACAAATTGGCATGTTCTATTTTCTTGCTGGAAGGACTACTATCAAGGATCACTCTTCAACAAACTCGATTTTGTGAGGGCTTGGGAAGCTCTTCCAAAATATATCTGTTGGAAGATATGGACAACGAGAAATAAAGAGATCTTCGAGGGGGGGGGGGATCTGGGTAAAGTTGTAGCAGCTGCAAAAACTCTTTGGGCAGAAGTTTTATTCACAAGGGGTATGCACAACATTAGTATGGAACCATTGACAACAGAAGAAAGAGTTTGGGTCTTCGAATTGCTAGTTCTCCCACCACATCTACCATGGATTCAACCTAAAAAAAACATATTTGCAATCTTGGAAATTAAGAATGAACTCGGAAGAGTTCAAAAGTTGTGGAAGAAACTGGGCTGCAGTTCTTTGTTCTTTGACGGTGCCTCGAAAGGCAACCCAAGGATGGTAGGAGCGGGGGGAGTCAACTTCAATTCTTAAGGAACCAACCTGAAATAGTACACTTGGAAAATCGACAAGAAGACTAACAATGGGGCAGAATGGTTAGCATTAATACAAGGATTGGAGCTGGTAAGGAAAGATGGCATTGAGGAATTGGTGATCTTCGATGACTCATGTATGATCATTAGGGAAGCGCAGAAACTAATGAGGAACAGAAAGAATCCAGTTACCAAGACTCATCATCTATTAAAATGTATGGTAAATGATTACAAAGCCATCAACTTCCTTCATGTTTTGAGAGAAATAATAAACAAGGAGACAGTATGGCCAATAAGGGAGTGGGACTATATTGCGAAGACCTATTATGCGATCAACGGGCTTACGAGAGATATTGGATCCCTTTATAGTACACTTATCCATTACATCTTTGGAATGTTCTGCTTTTGTATTCTTCAGCTTGGGCAGTTTATAAGGAGTTACAGCACTCATAGAATAGAAAATGATAACGAAAAAAATAGAATGGAAAAGGAAGCACAAGGAGGCACGAACTTGGTCTTTCTCTAGGAACAACAGTCTATGTCCAATTTATTGTAACAGTTAATTACTCGTTTTCTATAAATAAGTTCTTCAACCATTCTTATTATTAAAAAAAATAAAAAATCATTAATATAATTTAATTAAAATTTAAAATAAAATAAACAATTCTTTCAAACTTTATCCATCCTTTATATATTCAATGTACCATACAAACTAATACCGATGAAAATGATGGAACGTATTGTCTCCGCCATACGTAGGGAGTGCTAAGCATTAATAGTATATTTAATTAAAAAAAATCCAAAACATCCTCTAAAAATCATATTAATAATATTCCATTTGAATGTTTCATATTTCATAATCATATATATATCAAATAAAAAAATAACTTTTACACCAACCTACAATTATTAATTTTCGTTTAAAAAAACAAATTATAAACTTTTTAATATATAGTAATTTATTTTGTTAAGTATTAAATTATTAATTTTGTTTGTAAATTTTAAAAAAAAAATGAAAAGCAAGGAAGTAAAAGCTGCTAAGCTCTTAGCCTTGAGGGATAGCTCAGTCGGTTGGAGTTCCATATCCGAAGATTATTAGTTGCTGAAGTCGAAGGTTCAATTCTCACGAATCCAATTCTTTAGGTTCAGATAGCTCAGTTGGTTGGAGTTCCATATCCGAAGATTATTAGTTGTTGAAGTCGAAGGTTCAATTCTCACGAATCCAATTTTTTAGGTTCTTCAAAGTTAAACTCTTAAAACTGGATTTGATAAGGCAAAGTCCCTTTATGTGGTCCTCTATAACTATTATTATGAATGTAGAGAGCCCCATACACAATTATCGAGGTTATAAAAAAAATGCTAAGCTCTTGTTTTTAATACAACTATATAGATTCAATTTTAAGATTCACTTTCATTTTAGCATCAGAGCATTATTACAAAACATTATACTCCACAAACTCTCGAGAAACAATGTTGCCACATCATATATTCCATATTCTGTAAGCGCATTTTTTTAAAGCGAAATTGACCAAGGCCCGTGAAACCTTATCTCCCAGTCATTTTGGATCATACAAAGCCAACAAAATTGAACTTTTTACTTCACCAGAAAGGGTTGCTTAGTGTGAAAATAAAAACATAGTTAGAGAAAATAATAATTTTTTTAAAGAATACATGGGTAAGATGACAACTTTTTTTTTCACGAAAAATATTTATACTTTATTGATGTATAAATAAAGTAGTTCAACAAAAAATTATATAAATGTACTACGGAATGGTCAAAGTGAAAGACCAAAACATAAAAGAGAAGTGTGGCCAAAGTCATACCAACCACAAGGTAGAGATCCAATGGACAAAAGAGCTTGCTCAATGGACAAGTTATATAATATATGAGAACACATGGATAAGTTACAACAAAGCTTATAAGGTTGTTGAAATGGGCTCGACTAGGGTTTTCGATGGCGGTTTCTCCCGTCAGCTCCTGGTTGGAGTGGCAAATTGATGGTGAGCTCGGTATCTCCTTTGGTGCTTTTTAGGATGTCACTCTTGTTGTTACTAGTGCTGGTTTCTTGGTCTCAGGTGATGTTCTTTTGTATCTAGCTGTGTCTATCTCCAGGTTTCACGGTTTACAGTTTTGGGATGGTTTGAATCAGACCGACTATTCCTGTCTGGGTCTTGGGTCTTCGTTGCGCAAGTCACGGAGAGCACCTTCTCTTGGTGAAACACATATTTTCTGGTTGTCTCAAACCGGTTGTAACCTTTCAGGGCTCACTTCTTGACACTCATGTTATTCCTGCTGGTATCTTCAGCTACGGTCTCTAAGCTTTGTCTGCATCTCAAGAAAGGTATTTTTTTATGACCGGTATTTTCATTTTAGTTACAGTTACCATTTTCTTATCTTTGGGTCGAGTGACGGGTTTCTAGCTCCTTCCCTCTCAGCAAGTGACCACATGGAGTCCGCCCTCCTCATCAGAGGGCTTAGTACCAACCATGTATAAAAACAAGTGGGAATCTGACCTTTTGTCGAACCATTGCCTCGTTGCGGCTCTGGAGATATTTTACAGTTCCTAGTATGACTTGGACCCCCTTTTGTTGTCGTGCTTTACTGAGTATTGTTAGGGTTTAATTGACGTAGGGGAACTTTCGCCTGGTGACTCCACCTTCATTTTTTCCATTGAGGTTCTTATATTACCCAAAGTTGGGTGCCCTCCCTGCTTAGGGTTCCCCTACTTTCTGGCCCTGTTTTCTTGGACACCATGGGGACGGCTGACCCTTGTCAGTCTTTTCCACCAGCAGGGGTTGCAGGCTTGTCGCACTCATGTCCTAACTTATCACACCATGTCGCAGAAAGTCAAAAGCACTGAAAGAACTTGATTCCAAGCATCGCTAAGTTCTGGGTAGGGATGTTATGATGAACAAGGTGGTGGCTCTCTGTAGCAAAGCTCTTGTAGGCATACTGGAGTATTGTTCATTGAAAAAGGAAGAAAGGATTGAGTGGGATACTCTCCATTGGAAACCCATCCTTAATTATGTTCCAACGATTAGTTTGTTAGCTAACATATGGTTAGTCTTTGTCTTTCTCGAAGACAAGGATGCTACTCGCATTCTGGATTCCTTATGGACCATCAAGAATGGATCTCTGGTCCTAAACCGTTGGTACTCCAGCTTCGATCCTCTTAGAGAGATAGTTATTAAAAGGCCCATCTGGGTCCTCTTGCTTGCCTTTTCCTTTCCCCTTTGGAATAAGGAATTTTTTATTGGTATTGCCAACACCCTTGGGCGTTTTGTTGCTGTGGAGAAATATTTTCACTTGTTTTTCGATAAGAGAATGACTAAGGTCTTAGTTGATTTGGATGTATCTAAGGGCCTTCTTGCTGAGCTTGATATTGTTTGCAATTATCTTGTCATTACCCAAAGGCTGATTATTTGAATGTGCCCTTCAGATGCATTTTTTGTCATGAAACTGGTCATCTTAGGAACACCCGCGCTTCTCTTCTCCTTGGCCTCCCTTTGGCCAAGGGGTTTGAGGCTTACGACCAACCCTCTCGCTCTCCACCTGTTGTATCTCCCTCAATTAATGTTACAATTTCTCCTTCTCCTGTTGGTTCGTATGGTTCCTCTTCACCCACCCTTTATGATGATCTAACGAAAGGAGAACTTTTATATATCCAAGATATTGAGAATGTGGCCAGATTACCTCACTCTTCTTCCTCTGAGGTTCCTCAGAAGGAGTGTACTAAAACTCAACCTATTCCTTGTTCTCTCCTGTTACCCTCTCCTCCTCTTGGTACTACCCTCCCCTCCTCCTCAGAGTATTCCCCTCCCTTCACTTTGGAGGATTTCCCCCCTCTTCCAAGAACCTCTCCTATTGCTACGAACTCTTTTTTGGCTAGTCCCACAACTTCTCCTTCCTTCTTGGATCCCTCTCTCCTTAAGTCCCTCTGGATTTTCTCTGATAAATATCTTGTTTGTCCCCCAACCATCCCTATGAACTCCATCATATTCAAAAATTTTACCATTCGAAATTCCAAGAAAAACAAACCCCCTCCTACTCCCTCTGAAGATCTTGGAGCCTCTGGTCTCTATACACCCCTTTCTATCAGGATCAAGGCAGCTGCCAGGTCTTTTAACCTTTCCTCTCCCAAGCAATTAGAGCTTTGCCACCTGCATACCAGGTTTCCCCATCAATATTCGTGGGTTTCGCGAGCTTACCAAACAAAAAACCCTCAAGCCTTTGTTTCCTTCTTTGAATCCTGATGTGATTTTGATTAAGGAAACTATGTGTGATCATTACATTGCTCTTTGCATGTTCTCTAAGATCAATCATGGCTGGGATTTTGTGCCATTGACTCTCTAGGCCTCTTGGGGGGCTTCTTACTGATTGGAACCCTTAACTTACTCGTTGTAAAGCCTTCCATTCCTATGCTAGTATATTGGCCAAAGCTAGGTTTAAAGGTATTGACTATGTTTTCTCTATTCTGAACTGTTATGGCCCTTACTGAAATAGAGACTTTTTTTGGAACAATGTCTTGGTTGGTGGAATTTTTTACTTTCCTGATCTCATCCTTGTTGAACTTCATTATCTCAGATGCGAAAATCTAGGGTATAAAATCTCGTATCGACTCTTTGGCTCCCTTCTTGTCCTAGCTTATGACTTCAACCAATACGGTGGATCTGGCTCCTCACTCACCTGGCCCTACTTAGAGGAATGGTCATTTTGGCTTGGAAGGAGTGAGCAAAAGGCTGGATATATTTCTTGCCTTAGCCCTCCTTCTCCCCTCCCTCAATTATTACATAACTTGGGCTTCCCCCTCTGAGATATCTGACCACGATCCTATTTGCTTGGAATGGAACTTCTTGCCTTCCTCCCATCTTTACACCTTCAAGTTCAATCGGGAATGGCTTCAGGATAAAGACTTCCCTGTACTTGTTAACTCTTCGCGGTCTGCTAATTTACACTCCCCTTTTCTTGAATCTATGTCCTCTCACCCTCAAACTCAAGAGGCTCAAATGTACTATGAAGGATTGGGAAAAAAAGTAGGTATTGGCAAACTCCAAGGAAATCTTAGATATTGACTTAGAAAATCAGTCTCTTCTCTATGTTCAAACCTCATGCTTTCTCATTGATTGTGAAGTAGCTCAGTTGTCCTAGCTGAAGTGTAGAAAGGAGAACTCTTGGCTCACCAAGTCTTAACCTAGAAACTCAAAAGTAGAGCTAATTGGATTAACGAAGGGGATGCAAATACTAAGTTCTTACATTGTTATGCCTCAGCTAAAAGAAACTCCAAATCTATATGGGCTCTCCAGAATCAGGTTGGTTATTTGGTAGAAGAGGATGCCCATCTAAAACAACTTGGGGTACAACACTTCTCTAAACTTTTTAAAGACAATGCATTTTGAATATTGTGGATCAACTGAAAGTTATCAGTCTATTTCCCTCTTTTGTACAAGAGGAGGAAGGGAGTAGCTTCCTCTCAGAGATCACTATTTCGAAAGTAGAAGAAGTATTAAAAGGTTTCAAAAAGGATATAAAGATCATTGGTCCTGATGGTTGGTCGGTTGAGTTCTTCTTGTGCTTCTTTGACTTGGTGGGGACTGATTTACTTAGGGCTATTGAACATTCATGGATGGAGGGGAAGGTCATCAGCTATTTAAATACTACTTTCATCACTCTCATCCCAAAGTGTGATAAGACTCATACCTTTGCATATTTCTGTCCTATTTCGCTATGCAATCTGGTCTACAAGCTCATATCCAAGATTGTTGCTACAAGGCTGAAACCTTTTCTTGGCAAGGCCATATATGCTCAATAGTATGGGTTCCTTCATAATAGACATATTATTGAACATCTTGGTATCACTTAGGAAATCGTGCATTCCATCAAGCTGAAGAAGCTGAAGGTGTTGGTACTCAAACTGGATCTGGTCAAAGCTTTCAATCGTGTCAACTGGACTTTTCTTAGACTTGTCCTCTTACAAATTGGCCTACTTTTGGATGGGGTCAACCGGATCATGGGTTGTGTATGCTCCTCAAACTTTGCAATCCTTGTCAATGGTACTCCATCAATTTTTTTCCCAACCTCTCATGGTATCAAACAAGGATGCCCTCTTTCCCCTCTCCTTTTTATCGTAGTGATGGAAAGTCTAAGTATTCTCATTGTTGATGCACGGAGAAGAGGAAAGATCATTGGGATCAAAGTCACTTCTATTTTGTTTTTAACTCACCTCCTCTTTGTGGACGATGTTATCTTGTTTGTATTGGGGACTCTTGAAGAATGGCAAGGCTATAAGGAAATATTGGACCTCTTTGGTTCTGCAACAGGTATGACTATCAGCATATAGAAGTCCTCTTTCCTTTTCAGTGAAGCTGATGTTGGAACTAGAGATCAGATTCTCTCCTTACTTGATGATGGTTTCAAGTATCTTGGCTATCGTCTCAAGCCCTTAGGATATTGCTCAAATGATTAGCGTTGGATAATTCTGAGTGTTTTGAAAGAACAACTAGCAACTGGGATTATAGATTATTATCATTGGGAGGTAGGTTGATCCTTGTTAGATATGTACTTACGAGGTTATCAGTGTATTGGTTTTCCTTAGCTCAGACTCCCAAATCCATTTTACATTATCTTAGGCGTACCATTTTTAATTTTATCTGGGGGAATGTGGGAGGGAAACGCAAGATGCACTTAGTCGACTAGCATACCATTTCTAAACCATATTTGTATGGTGGGTGGAACATAAAGAATCTGGAATGGTTCAGACTATCCCTCAGAATGAAAATATGTTGGATGGCTCTTAACGGTAAGGGAATATGGCTTCATATCATTGGCCACAAATATCTAAAAGATTTATCTGTGGAGGAGTGTCTTAGACGACAATATTTTCCAGTACAAGGTACCTTATACTTCTGGAATGGCTTCATCATATCACTCTCCTGGATCACTATGCAATAGGGATGGAAGGTTGAAGATTGAAAAAGATTCAGGTTGGGTGTCGATCCTATCACAAGTCTGAACTCCTCCTTTGTAATCTCGAAGGACCTCAAGGATTATTTGTTTGACTTTGGTATTTCGACTCTCAACCAAGCCCATAATCTGGGAGCTGGTACAATTTCCCAGTCTTACTGGTTAATAGGAGGGGACTTAGACTTGGGAGGATGTTGGAAGAAACAGTGGACTAAATACGTAAGCGGATTAACTCATGGATGTATTAAACTTAAGGATACTAAGGATTCTTTGCTTTGGATATTCAACAAAGCTACAGGTATTGTTACCGCGAAGTTGGATTACGAACTCATTACTTCACACTTGCTCCCAGTATCTACTGTTAGTTCACTTTCTCGCATCTGGACACGTGGTGTACCTTTAAAAATGATTTGTTTTACCTGGATTTGTATGGAAAATCACATAAATACATGGGATAATCTTTTAAAGAGGGGTTGGGATGGGCCCAACAGATGTTGCATGTGTAGAAATGGGGTGGAATCTATAAATCACATATTCTCTGACTGCTCATATATTCAGGAAATTATCAACAGTATCAGCAGGAACCTTCACATTGTGATGAATTGGAATGATCCCTCCTTCCTGGTAAATATGGAAAACTGGTTCAAACGAGAGAAGGAATATCTCTACTTACCATTCTTTTTTATTTGGAATTGTGGCTCACCGTGAACTGTATAACATTTGAGGATAAGCCTCTTAATATGAGACTTCTCTGGCACAGAATTATGGATCAGCTACACACATATCATGTGATCATAAAAGGGAAATCCAAACACATGTGTAATGGCATGGATTCTGTTACGTCCCCACCCCTCATATCGACGATGGAGAGGACGCGACAAAGGCAGTTGCTGATGTCAATGGACAATCTAATCCCCATGAACATAAACAATAGAAATGCATTGAACATAAAACAATTACAGATGCACAATGCAATCTACACAGTGGAAGCAACATCATTCAACATATTCATGATGTTCATATTCATAAAACAAGCAACATTCATCATGTTCAAGCATTCAACATGTTCATGATAATTTATGAAGCAAATACAATTTCAGAGTTAAATACAAGAATACTTATCTTGAGAAGAATATTCCTCGCAACTAGCTATGTCACTGCAACATTTCACCCAACCATAGGTCAGTGTGCTCCTTAATCTATTAGCATCACTTCCACCCTCGAGCTGGGCATGATTCCCACAAGGAACTAGGGGACACAGACTCACACACAACAAGACTATACACCCACAGTCAAGCCAATAATCACATCCAAACACAGTAATCCCAATAAAAGATGGGTTCTTGGACTTACCTAGCCAAGCCAACACAGGGATGCACTGCACAACAAATACAAATTCTGGGTATGGACAAAAACGCCCTAAAACCCAAAATCGAAAATGACAAATGGGGAAAAATGACCCAAGTGATCAAATCATTTTAGAAAACGTTCAATGGCTTCACAGAGGAAAAAGCGACCTCCATTCATACCCAAAACGTGGATCTATCTTCCCAGCTACTAGGCTTTACAAAAAAAAGCGAGTTTCCAACTTGGATAATAATGAAGAAAACACAGAAATTTGGGAGGGAAACACTCAGCAAATCCCAACTGCGTGAGGGAAGGGAAAACATCCTCTCAAACCCCCAAAACGTAAATATCTGCTACGTCTTCACTCAGCAACACCAAAAATGGGTTTTCCCAGTAGCACATACACTCAGCAACCCCAAAAAATGACTTCTCAGCTGCACATACATTCAGCAAGTCCCAAAATGAATTTCCAGCCATGGGAAAAATGGAGAAACCAACTAAAATCGTGAGGGAAAACGCATAGGAGCTCCAATTGCGTGAGAGAGAAAAACCGATGGATGAACCATAGGATGGGCATTCCTTTCCAAGCATTTACTTGCCCAAGAAGTCAAAAACACATTTTCCCAAAAATGGGTGGCTTCCCAATTCGAATTTCACTCCCATACTCTACCCGTCCCCATGCATTAACTAGCTCAACCACTTTTGGATGACTGGGCACAAAGGACAAAATGGGTAGTTGACAGTTTTATGGGTTTTCCCTTTGACATTTGTATTTTCCCCATTGGCTCAAGGGTTTGAATATCCCCCCCCCCATTCCTTGTGAAATCATGCCCCCATCTCTTTAATGTTGCATTGGCATAGCTAGCTGTGGGTATTTTATTAATTGCATATTTACATGATGTAGAGAATTATATTGTGCCATCGGCTAGCAAGATAACCATCGGCATCAATTTTAATTGTCAAAACATAGAACATTAAATCCATGGCGGGGCCTTTGCTTTGAGCTCCATGCCATGATTTACTAACACTATTTACAACATTTATAATTTAATCCAATTGGGGTTGAAACCAGGGTATTACAATCCCCTCCCCCTTCAACAGCATTGTCCTCGGTGCTCATGAAAACTGAACAAAAATGCTACCCTAGCACTACCTCAGTGCTTTACAAAATTGAACAGAACGCTATACTGGTGCTACCCCGGTTCTCTGCAAAATTGAACAGAAATGGATGTACCAATCACATGGAATCCTCCATCTCCCATGTAGCCTCATAGAGATCGTGGTGCTCCTTCTGCCTTTCACTTGTCCAATGGTACAATCTGGAACTCCTCCTTGGTCCCACTACGCGGTTTTCTTGTGTATGGACTCCTCCAAGTCCTTGATTGCATGCATCGGTACACACCACCAAATATTTTTCCGGTCTTGGAGAATCCTTCTCCGCAGCTTGGAACGTCTCCAATGTCTTTGGCATCCAACAATACCTACCCTCAAGCCCCAAGCAATGATTCAATTCCCATGTCAAATTCACAATGTTTTTCAAAAATCATGGATGAATCACATGAACATGTATATCGACATAAAATCAACGAGAAGTTTCCAAGTGAACCAAATACTTATCTTGCATAAGTATATTCTTTTGGTTCCACATGTGTCTGACTGGGCTTAATACAACCATGGCACTCACAACCCTGCCCCACCCCACACCTGGGTGTGCATTAAAGGGTGGCCAAAATTCTGCAAGCCTCGAATCACCTAAAAATATCTCTCAACCAAGATCTGACAGCTCTGCTTCAGAGTCTAACACTCCCTCTAGGTGCGCACCAAGCTCGGTGTTTCCTTTCCGGACACCACAACAAATTAATTCACATGTCAGATTCATTCCCATAAGGTGCAATCTATAACAGATTTTCAAAACCATGCCTACATCATATGCTCATGTATTTTTACAGAAAATCAACAACAACAAAAATTTGATAAGTAAACCAAATACTTATCTATATAGCATCTCTCAACCGAGATTTGGTGGCCATGTTCCCGAGCCCAACACCTCTCTGGGTGCTTAATGGCAGCTCTGCTTAAGGCTCAACACCTCCTCCCAATACTTACCAATGCTCATGCATTATCTGTGTAGCATCTCTCAGCTGAGATCGGGTAGCTTTGCTCTAGAGCCTAACACCTCTTTGGGTGTTTAAAGGAAGCTCTGACTTAAGAGCATAGCACCTCCTCCAGTGCTCGCCAAGCTCAGGCACTTCCTTTCCAGACAGCAAAATGAATCAACTCACTTGTCAAATTCATTTCTATGAGATGCAACCTTTAACAAGATTTTCCAAAATCCTGGGTGCATCATATGTATATGTGTAATTACATAAAATCAACAAGGATTTTCCAAGTAATCAAATACTTATCTGCATAGAATCTCTCAACCAAAATTTGGTCAGCCCCGCTTCAGAGCCTAACACCTCCTTGGGTGCTTAATGACAGCTATTGGCTTAAGGGCCTAACATCTCCTCCAAGTGCTTACCAATGCTCAGGCACTTTCCTTCTGGACATCATAATACCTAGGGGTTATTCTCTTCATGAAGCCCCCAGTCTCGTGACAATCCCCTTATGGCGTGAATGTGTGCAAAGAGAAGTCTAATTGGATGTCTTACACCCTGTGCGTCCCCAATGATGCATACCAGTGCCTAGCTGGCAAAGGGAGTGAATCCATGTACCCTCATACATCATTCCAGAGGAGTCATCTTTCTCAAGTACATCCTCCCGAGAAGCTATGTACTCCAAGGGCAGACCACCATGATCTCACCTGCGTTACATATAAGTATGCAGTTCATATGAGATGTCATCATAAAAAAAAAATCAACCATAGGTGTTCAAACCTATTCCAAACTCATCCCTTCGAGAAGCTATGTATCCAAGTACATCCTTCCGAGCAGTCGTGTACACCCAGTACATATTTTCATCATCTCACTTGCGTTACATATAAGCATCCAGTTCATATGAGATGTTATCATAAAAACTTAATCGTAGATTTTCAAATCTATTTCAAGCATGGATAAATTTCCAATTATCAAATGATCAATAACATTGATGGTCGAATCCAAAATCAGAATTCACAATTCCGCTTCCCATAGAAAATCAGATTTTTGCAACCATGGGGTCATCCTCATATTGTTTGGATTTTGCAAGTGGGGAGTGCTCATCCCTAACTTAAACATGCTGCCCAAAAGTTGGACATTCACATACAACATGTCATCTTGACACCATTTTATATCATCCAAACAGTTAATAATATTCAATTACTAATCAACAACAAAATTTTAAATATGAAGTTCAAAATCTATTATGTTCAGAAATTGGATTTTTGTCATGAGATCCTTCTAACAGCACATGGCAATCTCCTGCCTTGGTTCCATTGGGTGCAACCAGACTGCTCTTCTCAGATCATTCTACCTGTAGTCTTCAGGAAGGGCCATTTACTCATGGAACTACAAGTTCACATGCAGGTTTCCTCAACCTATACATAGACTCAACTTTACCTATAGGATATCCTTCAGTGAACCTCCTGTAGTATCCTGCAAGTCCCACAAAAGATCTTACATTTGTTAGCTTTATTCGAGTAGGACAACTCATCATGGCATCATTCTTTTCAGGGTCTACAGATATTCCTTTATCTGAGATAATTTGACCCAAACAATGAATTATATCATCATAGAAGTCATAGTTGCTCAAATTTGCATACAACTGATGCTTCCTGAGCAATTGTAAAATCAACCTCAATTGTTCCACATGTTCTTCCTCATCCTTGGAATAAGTAAGAATGTCATCAAAGAGAACAAGAACAAACTTGTCCAAGTACCTGTTGAAAACATTATTCCTTAGGCATATAGACATAGCTGGTGCATTTGTGAAACCAAATGGTACCACTACAAAATCATAAGATCCATACCTTGCTCTGAAGGATGTCTCAGGAACATCTTCATCCTTGATCCTTACTTGATGGTAATCATACCCCAAGTAAATCTTGGAAAATACCTTTGCTCCTCTCAATTGTTCAAAGAGATAATCAATTCTAGGCAAAGGATATTTGTTCTTCTCAGCAACTTTGTTCAAATGTCTATAACCAATACACAGCTAGAGTGTATCATCTTTCTCCTTCTCAAACCAAACTGGTGCTCCCCACGGGGACACACTTGGCCCGATATGCTTCTTTTCCCACAACTCTTGCAGCTGCATTTTCAGCTCTAGGATTTCTGGTATGCTCATCCTATAGGGTGTTTGGGACACTGGTGCTGCTCCAGGCACAAGCTCAAAGGTAAAATTAATGTCACTCTTTATAGTAAGCTTTGGAATTTCTTTAGGAAGAACATTCCTGAATTCCTGTAGCATATGAAATCCCTCCAACCTAGGAGTATCATTCTCTGCTACCTCCGAAACATGAGCTACATACACTCTGTAGCCTTTCCCATAGAACTTCTTCAGCTACATTGCTGAAGACTTCCTTCAATAGATCACTTTTGGAAATCCTTTCAAAACCCTTAGGCTACCTTCTTCATCCAAGCGCTCAAAAGTATTGTTGTAACAATCAAGCTTTGATATGTGTGCTTCCAACCAATCCATTCCAATGAGTATATCATAGGACCCAAGTGGCAGCATATTCAAATATGCACATGTGACTAGCCCATTTATGACCAATGGGTAATTCCTTACCACCTCACTGATATTGTTCTTGGTTCCGGTGGCTAATTGGACTAACCACAATCTTCTATGCTTTGACTTCTTCAAAGTGCACATCTCAACAAGTCCAGGGGTGATATAGTTGTGAGTGGATCCAGGTTCAATCAAAACAGAAACAGTCTCTTCAGCAATATCACCCTCAACTTCCACCACAGTTGAGTTATGACATGCCTGGTAGTCTTCTAACACCGCACAAATTTTAGGAATGGTCCCTGCTTCCTGACCCACAATTTCAAATTCTTGGGTGCCAGGGACTTGACCCTCATTCCTATTCTCAAGTGGACAATTCATGCACAGGTGGGGTCCTTCACATCCCCAACATTTGAGTGGTTCCTTTAGCTTTTCCTTCATCACTCTGGCTGGCTCAATCACAGCTTGTGATGGCATCCTTTGTTGCTTTAGGAGGTGAGGAGGTTTAAAGCCTTTCTTTCTTGGATTAAGCTTCTCATTCTTCTCGTGGGAATTTCTCCTACACCCTTCTACCTTTGTTAACTGATGCCTAGAGTTTATCTTCCTTTGGATATTTTCCAAACTCTGTAGCATGGTTGTAGCCAACTGGTTTTTCTCTACCAGAGCCTTGACCATCCTCTTATTTTCTTCTTTTCAATCTTGCAACTCTGCCCTCAAGATTCTTATGGTAGTTGCAGCATTTGGGGAACTCTCTTGTTCTCTCCTCCCAACAGCTTCACTTCCATGACATTGGATATTGTAAGCTGGACTTACATACCCTTCCCCATGTGGACAACTCCGATGCAAATGGGGTCCTCCACATCTCCAGCATTGGAGTGCCTTTTTTCTCTCTTGTGGATCTATTGGCTTATCCCTCATAGCATATTTCCCGTGTCCATAAGGATCATGTGCATCATCCATGTTGTTAATTTCTTGGCACTGATCTTCTTGGACCTTATTGGTCGGACCAATATCAACTCTTTAATCTGCACTATGACTCTGCAAAATATGTTAACAACATCATTTGTTAGTCAATCTCGGAAATTCAAACAATTACTTACCAATTGCTTCTTGCATGCATGAATGGTCAATGTGCCTTTCATCGGTTTGTCTAAGTTTAGCAATTCTGCTAATTATCACTCCTTCTTACTGTAGTTTTCTTTCTGCAATGATGGCTTTCTTAGGGGGACGACGGGGGTCAAGGGGGCCCCCTTGTGGCTTCAAAAAATCTTTGTTTCAGTGAATTTTTTTGTTTTCCTCCAATCGACGAACATCAACAAAGTCTTCTAACATGTCAGCTCATCTCTCCCTTCTTCTTCCGACGTGTCGAAAGAATTTCAAAATTTCTTCCGATTGGTAAAAACCTGCCAAAACTCCCACTGTGTTGGAAGAATTTCAAAATTTCTTTTGATCAGTAAAACTCTACCTTGCTCCCGACATGTCGACAAAATCCCAATTTTTCTTTCGATCAAAAAAATCTCGCTAAACCTTTCGACATGTCAACAAAATATTGCCAAACTTTTTGTCATGTTGGCAAAGTTCCAAGTTTTCTTTCGATCGACAAAACTTGCCAAACTTTTCGATGTGTCTGCAAAATCCCAATTTTTCTTCTGATCGGAAAAACTCTTCCTTGCCTTCGACGTGTCGGCAAAATCTCGATTTTTCTTCTGATCGGCAAAACTCTGCCTTGCTCCCGACGTGTCGAAAAAATCCTGATTTTTCTTTCGATCGGAAAAATCTCTCTAAACCTTTCGACGTGTTGATAGAATCTCGCCAAACTTTTCGACGTGTCGGAAAAGTTCCAAGTTTTCTTTCGATCGAGAAAACTTGCCAAACTTTCCGACGTGTCAGAAAAGTTCCAAGTTTTCTTCCAACACATCAGCAAAATTCATCAATTTTTGTCGATTTTCCAAACACTTTGAAAAAATTTCAAGAAATTTTCTTTTCTTCCTCTTCGTCAGCTCAACTCCGACTTTCTTGCCAACATGCATTGGCTTGACTTCGACTAACTTAGCCGACAAGGAAGCTTAAAAACACTTAGAAAAATTCCAGAATTTTTTCTTCCTCGTCGGCTCAATTTAGACTTTCACGCTAACATGTATCGGCTGCAAGCCTCATTGGCTTGACTCAACTAACTTAGTCGACATGTGTCGGCTCAACTCGGCTAATCTAAGCCGACAGGCAAATTTCCACACTTAGAGAAATTTTGGAAAATTTCTCTTGTCTGTTGTTTTTTTTAGCTGAACACAGAGGGTGATCTAACCTTTGTCAATTGTTCTTTATGGACCATTGAGGCCCAATGCTATAACCAAAGCTTTGATACCAACATTGTCATGTCCCCGCCCCTCATACCGACGATGGAGAGGACGCGACTAAGGCCGCTACTGCTATCAACGGGAAATCTAAGCCCCATGAACATAAACAATAAAAATGCATTGAACATAAAACAATTACAAATGCACAATGCAATCTACACCGTGGAAGAAATATCATTCAGCACATTCATGATGTTCATATTCATAAAACAAGCAACATTCATCATGTTCAAGCATTCAACATGTTCATGATAATTTATGAAGCAAATACAATTTCAGAGTTAAATAAAAGATTACTTGTCTTGAGAAGAAGCATCCCCGCAACTAGCTATGTCGCTACAACGTTCCACCCAACCATAGGCCAGTTTGCTCCTTAATCTCTCAACATCACTACCACCCCTGAGTTGGGCATGATTCCCACAAGGAACTAGGGGACACAAACTCACACACAACAATATTATACACCCATAATCAAGCCAATAATCACATCCAAACACAGTCGGCCCAATAACAGATGGGTTCTTGGACTTACCCAGCCAAGCCAACACAGGTATGCACTACACAACATAATAAGTTCTGGGTATGGACAAAAATGCCCTAAAACCCAAAATTGAAAATGACAAATGGGGAAAAACGACCCAAGTGATCAAATCATTTCAGAAAACGTTCAATGGCTTCATAGAGGAAAAACGACCTCCATTCATACCCAAAACGTGGATCTATCTTCCCAACTACTGGGCTTTACAAAAAAACAAGATTCCAGCTTGGATAATAATGAAGAAAACACATAAATTTGAGAGGGAAACGCTTAGCAAATCCTAGTTGCGTGAGGAAAGGGAAAACATCCTCTAAAACCCCCAAAACATAAATCTCTGCTACTTCTTCACTCGGCAACACAAAAAATGGGTTTTCCCAGCCGCACATACACTCAACAACCCCAAAAACGACTTCCCACCTGCACATACATTGAGCAAGATCCAAAACGAATTTCTAGCCATGGAGAAAATGGAGAAATCAGCCAAAATCGTGAAGGGAAACGCATAGGAGCTCCATTTGCATGAGAAAGCAAAAATTATGGATGAACCTAGGATGGGCATGCCTTTCCAAGCATTTACTTGCCCAAGAAGTCAAAAACACATTTTCCCAAAAATGGGTGGCTTCCCAATTCGAATTTCACTCCCATACTCTACCCAACCCCATGCATTAACTAACTCAACTACTTTTGGATGACTGGGTAAAAACGACAAAATGGGTAGTTTACAGTTTTATGGGTTTTCTCTTTGACATTTGGATTTTCCCCATTGGCTCAAGGGTTTGAATACCCCCCCTCATTCCTTGTGAAAGCATTCCCCCATCTCTTTATTGTTGCATTGACATAGCTAGTTGTGGGTATTTTATTAATTGCATATTTACATGATGTAGAAAATTATATTGTGCCATCGGCTAGCATGATAACCACCGACATCGATTTTAATTACCGAAACGTAGAACACTAAATCCATGGCAGGGCCTTTGCCTTGAGCTGCATACCATGATTTATTAATGTTATTTACATAATTTATAATTTATGCAATTGGGGTTGAAATCGGGGTATTACAGCTCCAGTTTTAGCCTATCCATCATATTTTTTTGATGGGGCTGCAACAAATATGTATGGAGGTGCTGCCTTTCATCTGTTGATTAGTCAAGAACATTATTTCTGCTTTAAGATGGGGTGTGGGCTCAGTACACACACCAGATATGAACTTTTGGCATTATGGGCATTGCTATGTTTTGAAAAGGAATTAGGCATCCCCTCTCTTCATGTTTATGGGGACTCATATGCTGTCATTTATTGGGTCAAGGAGAGGGCAGCACTCTCAGCTCTCAACTTGGATGGATGGTCACAATATCAAAAAACTGAAGACGTACTTTATCTCTCTTGACTTTCTTCATGTCTACAGAGAATACAATAAGAGAGCAGATAACTTATCTAAGGAAGTGCTCTCCATGGTTGCGGGCTATTTTATCTTCACTGAATTCTATGAAGGTGAAATTATTGGGAATGGTTTGCTTCAACTCTTTTAGAGCTTGTTAGCTTCCTCCTACTCTTATACCATTTTGGTGTTTTTTTTTCTTGAGTATGGATGGCTAAGTATTTTACATCATTTGGATGTCAGAGGTTGACTTTGTTTCTCCTCGTTGAGTTTGATATTTTCACCTTCCCATGAGCGCTTCCTTGTATACGCTACTTTCTAGGGTCTTTATGTTTTCCCTTTAGACATCTTGGAGGTCTGGCAGGAGATACTTTTGCATGATGTCTTCTTATTCTGGATTTCTTGTTTGTCACTTATGACTGTCTTGAGCCTCTCTGCATTGACAAGTATGTATTTTTATGTATTGATACTGATTAGATCGTGATGTAATAGTTACCTTTGATTCATAATGAATACCAAGGAACAACTATTTTTCTTAAAAAAACCATAATAATCGTAATAACATCCACTTGAATTTGGAGATTAAACATCCATAGTATTTTATTAATCACTGTCTCTTATGCACCAATTTCTAGTGTTGCTTCCAACTAGCAATATGTTGTCTGATAATTACAAGATAGCTTTTCCAACATGAAGTTTCCCTACTAAATACAACTACGTGCCATGACATATTTATGAGCAACAACAAGAAACTTCATAGGATAACAATGCAAACCGTTAGATCATGATTGTTACAAATAATAAAAAAAGACATGAAAATCAATTCAATTTGTGGAAGAAAAATAGAAGATATACCATTAGGATCGCCTTCAAAAACTTTAAAAACCAAACTTTTTTTCACCCGTTTAACGAAAAACAAACAAAAAACACTAGAGGTAGGCGGTCATACACAAAAACCAAATTATTCAAGAGAATATAGATTGCAAAGTAAACATGTTTAAACCATAAAAATCAATAGCGGTGGTGAAGTTAAGGTCATATATTTCACTCTGCATCAACACCACATGCTTGACATCATATTGTTACTCATTCCACAATAACAAGAAAATTTTAGACTGTGTCATCATGTTGTTACATGTTCCATAACAACAAGAAAATTTGAGATTGACAAAGTGATACTCTTCTACTTGGCTTGATAAACCATTCTATAACTTGCTTGAATGTCATAGTTAGAAACATGGAATCAAAAGGGTTGGAAATGACTTATGCAGTCATATTAATTTCCTACGAACTTATTGAAATACATATGACTAACTTGTTGAAGGATCTCTTAGAGGACCACCTTAAGCAATTCCTTACTGATTATGATTTTAAGAAAACATTTGTAACATGGACTACATTAATTCTCCAACCTAATTTTCCATTTACCCCCCTTATAAAGTCAAGTTTATATCTTCATCTATGCTCATTTCAAGTTCGTCATCTTCATTTATGTTCCTAGGCTCTTGACTACCACCATTTTCTTGATGTCCATCTTGGACATTTTGTCCAAATTTTGTTGCCATGTTCATGAAACCTGGAAGCATATTTACTACAAATAATCAAAGGGATACATTGAAAGGTGTGGAAGTGAACCATGCACTATTGATTCACGCTCTCATGCCACACATTCCAACGTATAAACCTTGGTATGTTATAATCCCCACATAATAAATATTAAATCTCATGTGTAATAGGGGGAATAGCAATGGCCTAGAATAAAGCTACTAATTGTAGGAAGTTTAGAGTGCAATCTCACTTGAATACCACCAACAAAACAACCAACTTTAGAGTTTCATACATTCCAAATTATAAACCGTGATCTATACTATAAACCCCACATAGGAAATATTGAACCCACAATAGATACCAACAATTCCATCATATTTCAATGTCTTCCTGTCAACATCAACAACCCTATTAAGTTACCCCTCCCTTGTTTTCTTTGCATCCTTACAATCATTATCTAGTCGAGTTCAAGAATAGTCCAAAGAAAAAACAAAAGGAGAGGAGATGCACTAGCTACGTCGTAATAGGCTAGGTTTCCAGCAAACCATTTCCAGTGACCATCCATGTCTTTCTTGAAATTAAAGAGCCTCTTAAAGTAATTCTGGAAGGAAAAGTTCAAATCATGTGATCAAACATGAGAGTTAATTACAATATAACTTTCACATCTTTCCTTGTGTGAAAAAAACAAGCTATACAAAATTATTTCATGCTTGTAATGCAATAAAAAATTAAAGAAAATGAAAAGTTGTATTTACCTAAGTGGGGAATAACCGATAGCATTCACAATGTTTCCTCTCAACAAAACAATAATAACCCTCGTCCTTGATTGTGCTCCAAAACAATTCCCAATTCCTTCGTATGGTTCAGAAAGACGTTCAGACTTCAACATTTCATAATGGTTTGGTGTTAAGAGTTCAACACACTCAATAGGGGCAACTACATTTTTTTGATACTGTAGTAGAAACCCTTCCCATGAGAAAATCGATTGTAAACCTAATGAAATCTTTCTTTGTGGGCATTAGAATAAAGACAAATAATGCAGGGAAGCATTTAGTCCTTAATCCATAAATATTTCCCCTTTAAGACAAGACTCTTAAGGTAGAGATTATGAGATAACCTTATGGCAAAGATGATCTGGATCTTGGGGGTTGAGACTCGAAGGTTTGGATGTTGAGAGAGGAGGAGAAGAGATAGTATAATGGACTAATTGTGAGAAAGACACATCAGTAAGATCTAGGATGTGAATAGCCTAGACAAAGAAACATAGAGTATATTTCCACATGGAGGAGTGAGGCTCAAAGAGGGTTCTTTGAGCCTCACCTCTCAAACTATACTAAGAAAGGCACTCATAACCAATAACCTAATAACTCAATAAAATAAGAGAAATGTAGGATGCCAAAAATACTTGAATGCTTTATTGAGAATGCATAGAGCTTTTTTATAACATTATTACAATGTGCCTTGGGGCCATACCATGGGCCAAAACCATGGGTTGTCAAATACCATGGATGGGAGAGGTACAATGTGCTTTGAAACCATATCATGGAAGAAAACAATGGGCTATAAAATACCATGGATGGGAGATGGTGATCTCTTCATTTAATGTTTTTATGACTTATACATTTGAATTTAGACCACATTCCCTCTGAAAATCGTATCATTCTTTCCCCCTTAGAAAATGATGGTCCCCATCATTTCATGCTAAAACAAGTACTATGATTACAATGTTCTAATTGCCAATGAAGAGAAGGGTTTTGTGTGGTTAACCCATAACCATGGGTTTTGTGTGGTTGACCCATAACTATGGTTTTGTTGTGGTTAACCTAGAACCATAACCATGACCGTGGGTTTATGCGGTTGACCCATAACCATGGGTTTTGTGTGGCTAACCCATAACTGTGGGTTTTGTGTGCCTAACCCATAACTGTGGGTTTTGTGTGGTTAAACCCTAATGATGATTACAATACATATTTGTGGGTTTTGTGTGGCTGACCCATAACCGTGATTACAATAGATTTTCATAAAAGCCCATTTTTTTAAAAAATTCATGGTCTTTGGTGCAATTGATGTCTCGCTGCAAATCTATTCATAGGTATTTATGTAGGTGATGAAATTAAATTCCGTTGAAGACCCATTTGGTATCTTGAAGAGACATTTCCATCCATATAACATACTTTCTTTGTGGTGTCCCAAGGAATGAGAAAATGTTTGTTAAAGCTCAGGGGGCACATGTGGATTGGTGTTGCAAACATGCTTCAATTGATGATATCTATCAAACCAAAAATACAAATGAAAAACCGTGAAATGCCCATTTTATCTTACAGAAAGACCTTTCCAATGAGCTATAGTGGAGGATCTATCACATTCCGTGGATACCGTTACACATATTTGAAGTTGGTGTATGTGCGGTCGCATTGTGTACAGATATATGTTTCTTCAAACAAGTGTATCTCACAAACCAGGAAGGTAAATGAAAAACATAAAAATACCCATTTTAGATGACAAAAATATATTTCCAATGAGATATGGAAGAGCCTATGAAACTCTCTGTAAAAGTTGTATAATATGTTTGAATTTTGCATAGACGTGTTGACCTCCAGTTCGTTTATCATGGTGTTTATATGATGTTCATGCAGCTATGGTTGGGATGAGATGGGGTTGGAACGAGGTCTCCCAAGATCCAATGAGCATGCAAAAAGGGTTTTAATCTGTTCCATGCCCATATGAGGATGAAATAATGCTTGATGTGAGAGTGCAGAGAACCACAAAAGATGTCAAGGGTTTTTAGAGCAACATGGGATGTGGTAGAGATCATGGAACTGCCTCCTACAACTTAGATATCATGTAGTGCCTGAGGATCAACTGTGATGCTTATAGTGTATGGCCCAGCAAATGGACTTCGAATGTGCCAAGAGGAGATTGGAAATTCTTGCAAATCTTTGAACCCAAACTATGCTTAAACCCTCGTTCCCATGGATAATATACCTACTTTGATACCACTGATCCAGATCTTGGGGGATGAGACCCGAAATATTGGATGTTGAGAGAAGAGGAGAAGAGATAGTATAATGGACTAGCTATGAGAAAGACACATTAGTGAGATCTAGGATGTGAATAGCCTAGACATAGAAACATAAAGTATATAGGCCACACAGAGGGGTGAGGCTCAAAGAGGGTTCTTTAAGCCTCACCTCTCAAACTATACTAAGAAAGGCACTCAAAACCAATAACCCAATAACTTAATAGAATAAGAGAAATGTAGGTTGCCAGAAATCCTCAAATGCTTTGTTGAGAAGGCATAGAGCCTTTTTTATAACATTATTACAATGTTCCTTGGGACCATACCATGGGACAAAACCATCGGTTGTCAAATACCATGGATGGGAGAGGTACAATGTGCTTTGAAGTCATACCATGGAACAAAACCATGGGTTGTCAAATACCATGGATGGGAGAGGGTTGCCTCTCTATTTAATGCTTTTATGACTTATACCTCTGAATTTTGACCATATGCCCCCTGAAATTTGAATCAGAAGAAAAAACAAAATGACAATGGATATGAGATAACTTCATGGTGAAGAAAAGACAAAATGACAACCCATTGTCAAATGAGCGATAGTGAACTGCAATTCGCTAACATAATGTCAATCCACTAATGCTACGCTATAAATATTTCTATAGCTTTAATAAGCAATACTAAATAAATTATTTTTTCCCCATTTTTTAACATTTGTTCTATGATTAAAAAATAATATAATCACCGACTCTAGTCAATATCAAATTTAATAGTATAATCAATATCGTTTTCCATTAAAAAGTTTCCAATTTTCAAAACTAAATGAAAAAAACCATCACTATAAATGAACTTTAGCTATACCAAGGTTGGGACACTACTTGATCGTGGACGAGATGGTGGTTGCCGAGATTACCTAAACTTTGTGTGCTAGTTGGTTAGCTCCCTGCAGAGACTTAGGTTCACTTAATAGGCATCTCATACTAACTTATTTCGTTGGCAGCTACATAGCTTGACTCTTGTACCATAGAAAGAGTGTTTGGCTAGATAAAAGCTCCCCATAAAGTCTATTAATTGAATCATGCCAAAACATCCATCACACACATATGCAATAAAGTAGTTTAAAAATATATTGAGTAAAACATAATGTTTGGAAACATGAGGTAGCCACAAACTAAGCCTCATCCTCAACCATCATTAATTGGATTACGAGGTTTGGTTTCCTTCATATGGAAAAAGTCAATGTTGGAAACTTGTAACTTTATATCATAGTCAAAGGTTAATGGTGTTTATATCATAGTCACGAATATATCAATATATTATGGCGTTTATGTTTTTGTTTTTTTTTAACTCACGGGTAGTGAATTTGAGAGGAGGCCTATCATTATCATGTTGCAATCACAATAAATCATCATAGTTGGGGCAAATGAAAACAAAGCTTTTCCCTGCTCATGTCGTAGTATATTGTAGGTGTGGTTTATAAGGTATTTTTTTGAATCTACAACAATTGTTTTTATTATGCCTTCATTTTGAATGTGAACGGTAATGGTCTCCTTTACCCTCCTTTTTAAGTGAGTGAGGAATTTGTGATGAGTAGCAATCATGTTAGATTTAAGTTTTATTTATGATTACTTGACAAGTAGAGCGAGGAGATTATTGTTCAATTTAAATTTGAATTTCATTGCTCTTCTCTTGCAGATGTGCTTCCATCTTTGTGTAGGTTCTAATTTCATCCAAGGATCAAATTAGTTGTTGACTCCATTACCCAAGGACAAGGAAATAGAAGTTTACTGTTGGAAGATCAAGCTCTGGAATTGGTTTACATACCCTTTTATTAGCTTATTGTTTCATTTGAAAGTGCAAAAACAACCCGTAGTGGCATTGCCACCTTGTGGCTCTTGTTTATGTTTAATATTTAATCTATTTACATTGTAACTTATATTATTCTTTCAAAATTAAATATTTTTAATTTAATTAAGTTCATGTACTTTATCTATTTAAATTGTATGCTCGCAATTCATCTTCTCCAAAATGTACACCTTCACAATTTTTTAAATATTTATACTTTTATGTCTTAACATTTAATATATATTAGTCGGGTATAAAGCAATTTACCTCAGTAGTTGCATCAAGGGTGTGGATTGTCTCCATATTTATTTCTGCTAGTTGTTGAGGGGCTCGATAGTGCAAACCATAAGGCTTGAGGGTGTACACAACTCTATGGGGTGCAAGTTGGGAGGGCTTTAACCCTCACTCACTTGCTCTTTTTGATGACATACTACTCTTTGGTTTGGGATCAAAGAGGAAGAGTAAGATTCATAAGGAAAGCATCAGAGATTGGATCGAGGCTGGAGCATGCAGAGAGGCGCACGACGAGACTAAGCCCTCGGGCGACCTGCATGCTGGGGCATCCTACACGTGAAGAGGAGGAGCGCAGCTCCTTGAGGGACGAGGTTGGACCAATACCAGGCTGAGCCAACCGAATAAGTTGTCGCCAGAGGTGGAGGAATCAATGTATTGAAGCTGGATCGGAGGCAGTAGGGCATCAAGATGGTGGAGGAGGGAGATTCCCTGCCTACTCGATCGGAAGCCTTCGAGAGGCTAGTCACCAGCCATGGCAAATGAGCAGGCAAAAGAGAAGTGCCGAAATTTGTTAAGCGTATAGAAGACGTACCGGAGGTAGCCCTCCCTGCGGAAGAAACAATCTGAGTTGCCCTGTCTTTGGTAGATCGGGCTCTGATTGGGCAGTTTACAGGGCTGTGGCCCTCTCCCAAAACCACCGACAATTGGGTTCAACGGAACTGGCGACCGCTAATAACCAAAAACGTGGCCTCCTACGCCATAGGAAGGGGATACTTCCTCTTTGACTTTGAATCCAAAGACGATAAAGACTTAATCTTCAGGAACGGGCCCTACTTCATGGGGCCGCAAGGTCTCTACCTCAACGGATGGTCGTCGGACTTCGATCCGGAAGCTGATACCCCTAAAGCTGTCCCAGTCTGGGTCAAACTGCCTAGTCTACCTATGCACTGCTGGAACCCTAAATCCCTCCAGGCTATAGGGGATGCACTGGGAAAATATATCAACATGGCCAGTCCAAAAGATCAATATGCCTGCGCACGCATATGTGTGGAGGTCGACCTTGATGCTGGACTGCCAGAAGCTATAAACCTCACAGTGGGGAACTGGTCTCATATCCAGAAATTGGACTATGAACAACTACCCTTCAAGTGTCGAGGTTGCCACGAGTACGGGCACTTCATCCGAAACTGCCCTAAAGCCCCGGAAAGCCAGCAGGAGAAGGGGGAGGGATGGCATAGGGTGAACAGATCTAGAACTAAAAACGAGACTAGTGGGGGCTCTAAGAAAGGTGAGGGGAGCGGCCTACCCGAAAAATCCCAAGAGCCGCCAAGATCTATAGAATCAGTAGAAGCACGGGAGGAACCCATAGAAACAGAAGATAGATCTAGCCCCGAAAAGAGCAAGGAACCGGAAATAGTCATCTCCGACCAAGGGAGAGACAATGAGGAAGACACAGTGGAAACAAAAGCAGTAGAGAGTCAGGGTAAATCTGATGAAGATCTAGACTTGGAAGAGGATGATGAGGAAGAAGGGGAAATTGAAATAATAACTCCACGAATAATGAAAACAAAAGGAAGGAAATCTCGAAAAGAAGCACAGGAGCAAGCAACATACAAGGACAAGCTGGAAGGATCCCAGCTAACCTTGGAAAAGCTGCTGAAAAACTCAAGAAACACTCGTTAGCAGGGGCATGCCTCGAAAGGGATGCCTACGGCTCCTAAAAGTAAGTAATGAAGACTATTTACTGGAACTGCAGAGGGCTCGGTAGCAAAGGCAAGGAAGAGGCTATGCTAGACCTAATCTCTCTCCATCATCCAGACATTCTGTTGATTCAGGAAACCAAGTTGGAGGAGACAGCGTTCCTCCAAACTAGTAAAAAATTTTGGAAAAAAAAAGGGGCAGCTGCATTAAGCTCCAGAGGAGCATCCGGGGGTATAGGAACCCTATGGGATGATAGAAAATTCAAAGCATTGGTCATAAAAAACAACACTCATTGGATCCTCACAGTGCTGAAGCAAAAAGACACCAATACCCTGGTAAGTATAATTAACATATATGCTCTGAATTCTTACAATGAAAAAATAAACTGCTGGACTCTTCTCCATGAAGAACGAAATAATCTGCAGGGTAATGTCATTTTGGCCGGGGATCTGAATCTCATTCTCAACCCGAATGAAAAAAGAGGGGGATCTAGATCCATAGACCCAACCAAAGACATAGTGGAAGACCTCATTTCGACCTGGGACCTCATTGATATCAAATCATCCTCTGGGAAATACACCTGGACCAACAGGAGGTTTGGTCCGGGGCATATTGTAGCCAGACTTGACCGATTCCTAATCCAGGATAACTTCCTCCTGCAAGGTCTGAATATATCCTCCAAAATCCTTCCCTTTGGAGGCTCTGACCATAAGCCTATTCTACTGGAAATGATGCAAGTAAAAAACCTGGGACCCATTCCGTTCAAATTTAACCCCATGTGGGCCAAGCGTGATGACTTCTTTCAGCTCGTAGTAGACACGTGGGCCCAGCCGGTCACCGGATCTCCCTTCTTTGTATGGGAGGAGAAGCTGAGGAGGCTTAAAAAAACATTAAAACGTTGGTCCAAATCGCTCCCAAACCCAAACACGGTCAAGCTTCAGGCTGCCCTCGATCTAGAATTGCACCAGGCAACTATGGAGGAGAAAGAAGTGACTTGAACTGACATTCAAAAAGAGACAAAGCTTCATCTAAACCTTCATGCGGCATGCAGAGAGGAGGCTGAATGCTGGCGTCTCAAATCTAGATGCAAGTGGCTGAGAGACGGCGACAAAAATTATGGTTTCTTCCACAAACTGACGGAGGTTAGAAAAAATCAGAATTATGTACGGGAGATTCATATCAATGGTAATATAATCAGCCAATTTGAAGAAATTAAAATAGAAGCCTCCCATTATTTTAGCGAGCTGTACACTGAACAGCCCATCTCCAGCGCTGATCAGATCCTGAATCTTGTTCCCAATTCTATACAGAGTAGTGACAACAACCTCCTGACTCAAGCCATCACGTTGGAGGAGATTAAAGATACTGTAGATAACATGGAGGAGGACAGGTCACCAGGACCTGACGGATATAACGTGAACTTTATCTCTATTTGTTGGGACATTGTCAAAAAAGATTTACTCAGAATGGTCAGAAAATCTCAGCGCTGTAATAAGATCGGAGGGAACACAAATTCAGCCTTCTTGGCCCTCATTCCAAAGGAGAAAGACGCGAAGACCTTTGATAGGTTTAGGCCAATATCACTGTGTAATATAGGGTATAAAATCATCACAAAGATCATAGCAACAAGACTAAAGCACATTCTGCCAGCCATTATCCCGGAGAATCAGGGCGGATTCATCAAAGGTCGAAAAATAGGGGATAATATCATTTTAGTGCAAGAAGCCATCCATTCTAGTCTGAAGAATGGAGACAAAGGAATGGCGGTGAAATTAGACCTGGCAAACGCTTTTGACAGAGTAAGTCATTCATTCCTCCTACAGGCAATGCAGAGATTCGGATTTGACTCCAACTTTGTCTCATGGGTTAAGGCTTGTATCAGCAAGCCTTGGATCGCCCCCCTCATTAACGGAAGAGCTGCTCCCTTTTTCCAAGGTTCGAGAGGCCTGAGGCAAGGATGCCCACTCTCACCCCTACTCTACGCCATTCAGGCCTCGGTTCTCAGCTTCCAACTGGAACATGCTAGACTAGAGCAGGAGATGCCAGGCTTAAGGCTGGCCAGAGGAGTCAAAGATATTAACCACTCTCAGTTTGCCAACGATACTATTTTTGCCAGCCAGATTATAGCTCGTCGTTTCAAAACTGAACTGACTCGTTACTGCCAGGCCTCAGGAAGTAAAATTAATCTCAGGAAAAGTCAGATTTTCGGTTGGAACATTAACGCGAGGGAAATGTCAGATATAGCCAGAATCCTAAACATGAACGGAGTTGTAAGCTGGGACTCTTTCAAATACCTAGGGGTGCCTATTGCTAAAACCAAGTCCAAGATCTCGGACTGGAGCCCCATAGTGGAAAAAATAAAAAATAAAATATCAGGCTGGGGGACTAACTGGCTGAATCTAGAGGGGAAGGTTGTTTTAATCAAAGCTGTCCTGAACAGCTACATGGTCTATCAATGCTCTCTGCTTCTAGCACCAGGCAAAATCATAAACCAAATTGAGGCATTACTGAAATCCTTTCTCTGGAATGGGGGGAACAATGAAGGTGGTAAAAAGTATGCCCTAGTAAGTTGGAAAACCGTTAAGCTGCCCAGAAAGGAGGGAGGTCTTCAAATTAGGGACCTCAATCATCAAAATTTGGCCATTGGGGCCAAATCACTCTGGAATCTGCTAAATTCTAAACCATCTTGGTGTAGTCGAGCTCTTAGAGTCAAATATTTTCCAGGATCTAGGCTTAGAAGCCTGGAAGGTGACCGCGTGAAGGAAAAAGGATCTCCCATCTTCAAACTGTGCAAAAAATCGTTGTATCAGTTTATGGAGAAATTATACTGGGTACCGGGTAATGGAAAAGAAATAAAATTCTGGAAGGACATGATCCTTGGTAAGCCACCCCCACGCCTACCTCGTTTACAAAATTGGATGGAGGCGAGAGCACTGTCCACGTTATGGAGCATTTCAGAATGGGACGTGAATTACCCAAATTGATGGCTATCCTGGGTACTGCCGGACTGTCCAGAAGAGCTGGAAAATGATAAATCAAAGATGATCACTCACTTGGCTGGGATAGCTCCCATTTCCAAAATCTCGAAAGATAGACGTGGATGGGGAGATCGAAATGGCAATTACTCAACGGCTGAGGGGTATAATGTGTTTGCTACAACTTATAATGTACCAGCGAACCCAAGAATTTGGAATCACAATTGGAACAATAAAACATTGCCTAAAATAGATGTGTTCACATGGACATTAATTCACCAGAGATTGTTGACTGGAGAGAATATGGAGAGAAGGGGGATAGCAGGTCCTTTCAGATGTCCCCTTTGTGCGGCTAATCCAGAGTCTATTTCTCATCTCTTCTTTAACTGCTCATATTCAATTTCAATTTGGAAGGAAGTAATGCTGAATGAAGATGACGGATTTCAATGGAATGGAAAAAATCAGGAATTTTTCATCAATTGGGAAAATAGGTACAAGGGTGAGCTGGGGCAAAAAAAAGGTCTGAGAGCCTGCTGGTCGAAATTGCCTAAAATTGTTTGCTGGTGCATCTGGTTAGAAAGAAACCAGCGAATCTTTCAGAATAGAAGTCAACCAGCGTGGAGGGTAACGGTAAAAATCAATGCTCTATTAGGTGAGGTGATAAGATGCACCACGAACCCGTATAATAAAGCCAAGCTGACAGAGAAGGAAAAAAAATGGATGCAAAGATTCAATATTCAGGAAAAGAATAGCACAGTCATTAAAAAATTGGAGAAATGGGAAATCAGATTGGACAAATCTCAATTTGAAAATTGGTTAAGAGAAAGAAAGATATTCAATTTGTTTTTTGACGGAGCTTCAAAAGGGAATCCGGGGAAAGCGGGAGGAGGAGGAGTTGTCATAAACCCCACAGGGAAAGTGGAAATCGAATACTCTTGGAATATTGGACACGATTCCAATAATATGGCTGAAGCATATGGGCTATGGCAGGGCCTTAAGCAGGTGCAAAAAGTAGGAGGGGATGAAGTCCTGGTTATCGGAGATTCGAGGCTAATTATCCAAGCAGTGAGAGGAGGAAGAAGAAGCAAAAATGAGCGGCTGGAAAGACTGTTAAAAAGAATAAGATATATGATCAAAAGGTTCAAAAAGATTGAATTCTATCATGTTCTCAGGGAGCTGAATATGTGGGCGAACAAAGCAGCTAATAAATTTATAGAAATAGGGTGCTACGAACTCAAGGTAAACTCTAAGATAAGTCTGGAAATACCACCATAACTGTCTAACGATGGGAAGTATGAGCAGATTTTTGTATTCTTGATCAGTGTTCTTAGACTGAATTTCTCATTTTAATATAACCATTTTTGTTTAAAAAAAAGATTCATAAGGATATTATGGATCTTTTTATTGCAACATGTATGGGAGTTAAATTGGTAAAGTTTGCATTTTATTACAATGGTCTAGAGGAAGCTCTGTTTGATAATATTACTAAGATTTTCTCTTTTCAACATTTAAACTTTGATGATGGCTTGAATATGGGTTTTAATTTGAAGTCTCGTACGTATAGAAAATAAATTGGCACTAGTTGTTGTCTCGAATTGAACAAAGGATTTACTTTGGATGCAATCGATGCATTTCCCAGGGAGGGATATTAGTATTGATAAAGTCATAGATTAAAGCCATCCATTTATTTTGGAATACCTTAGCTCATTTACCAAAAGGCGTTATGGAAAGTTGAGGAAATGTTGTTCTAACTACTTATGGAAGGGTTGCAATGAATATAAAGGTTCACATCTTGCAAGGTAGAAGTTGATAGCCACCCAAAAAATCTTGGGGGATAGGGTTTAAAAGATATTCACATGTTTGGATGTTCACTTGTTGTTAAATCTCTTTGGTATATGATGATCGAGGATAGTCTTTAGAGTTGTATTAACATTTAGAAGTACATAGGCCTTTCTTATATCATTGATTGGATTAGAACACAAAGTAAGAATATCCACAATGCCTCAAATCAATGGAAATCTCTTAATCTTGCCTACCCTGTCATTTGGAATTTCTTGGCCTGGAAGGTGGGTGATGGGTCACAGGTGAGGACGGGATCTGGTGCCATTATTGGGTGTGGTTGGGGCGATTTTCCTTTTGAAAGATGTGGTTTTACATATTTAAGAGAGAGGATTGTGTACAATGAACATACTTTGTAAGATGGAAGCAATAGATTATTGGTATCTGGACGAATTAATGCAAATGAGCTGGGTTTGGAAGGCAATTTAGCACAACATTAGGACCCTTATTTTATTGAACTTAAGAGAGCTTATGTTAGATTAAGTGATATTTCATATGAAAATGTGGGCCTCAAATGATGTTGGGGGGGAATACAAATTCAAATTCGTCTATTTGGCTATTCAAAACTCTGAAGTAGTTGAAGCAAAAACTTAGTGGTAGTCAAAACTATAGAAAGTTTGAGCCCCTTCAAAGTCCTTAATTTTCATATGGTTAGTCTTAAAAAAATAAAGTATTGGTCTAGGATTTGCTACAAAAGAAGAAAAAAATTGGTCCAGGTCGGTGCTTCTTATGCAAGTCCGGTGAGGATACAACAACACACCTTTATTTGAGTTATTCCTTCACAATCTGAATTTGGAAAGGAGGTGGAAGGGTCGCTACATATTTAAAATATTTGGACAAAGGAATCTATAGCATATAAGTTTAAGGAGTGGTTTGAAAGGATGGAATTAAAAAAGTATTGGGCCATTCCACTATTGGAAATTAAGCGCCTTTTGTTGGCAAGGAATAATTGAATCTTTGGAGATAGGAACACACCAACCTTTCAAGTCACTTCTCAGGCTTTGGCATTATTTCCTCATTTCCATCATATTATGAAGAAAATAAGTATTCGAAGGAATAAAGACTTGGTTATTAATAAGAAAAATTCTTGGGTTTTTTTCCACGGTTCTAGTTAAGGAATCAGATGGTCTGCGCCTTGGGTTTCACTCTTTACATTATTATAGGCTTCGCTATTTCATAGGAATTCTGCTTTGAACAATAATTTGGACAAGGTGCAAGTATTATTGATTCAAATTTTATTATAAAGTGGATGAAGGATGAACTCCATGTTGTAAATCCGAGACTTCTCAATCTCGTGATTCATTTGAAGGAATTATCATCTCTATTTTAGGATATCTCTTTTACTCATTTTTTCTATGAAAACAATGTACATGCAAACTCTCTCCCCAAAAAAGGTCTATGTAGTAATCCAAATGAAATTTGGGTGGAATAATTTAGGAGGGGAGTTGTAATCTCCTTTAGGATATATCCCAATTTTAAAAAATTGGTGTCTGTGAGTGGGTAGAACCATGTGGTTTATGTTAGTTACAATTTGAACATGAGTTCTGGTTATTGTGACTGGTCCTTTGGAGAGCTAGTTATGTTTTTTGTTGTGTGTAAATAGCCTTCATGTTTTTTTTGCAGGCATGTTAGGGAAAAGCTTTCTTTGAAGGCTGCTCTACACTGGAATCTTGAAGATCGTATTCTTGTTTCTCTCTAGAAATAAAAATACTTTTTTAGGAAAAAATGGGTGTAAAGCACTTTATATGGATATCATGAATTTTAT
>LPNX011166499.1:147020-184708 GCA_001517045.1 Pseudotsuga menziesii
TTCTTTGACCATTTGATTACATCCTCTTGATTTGACAACTTTATGGCACTATACTTTAACAAATTTATATGATAAGTCCATTACTTTATTTTCTTTCCATGTGTATTCAAAACCTCTACCAATTTATAGTCATAGGCCGAGGCATTTGAATCATTTCGATTTGCTACTCCTTCCAAAGAGAAAATCCATATTGAATTAAGTTATTTTTTAGTGATTTTGACAATCTATAATCCCCTTCATGATTATTCTAGGGGTCATCCCCTACTCTTGCTCTATTTTCCCTTTATATTCTACAAGCTTCCCAATTCCCACTTAAAGGGAAGTCCCTTACAAAGTTTTTGATACAATTGAAGCTCATTGAGTACTTTTATTTTCCTCCCTAAACCATCCTTCCATTGATTTGTTTTTTTAATTAATTTTTCTTCATCAAATTTTCCACAAAGACCTTCATTGTAAATTAATCTACAAAGACATTTTGCTACCTCCATCCACCTAGTTTTGTTGGTGTTGCCACTCTTGACTATTCGACCAAATGAATTCCTTCCTTCTCTTTTTTCCTAGTCCATAAGAAACTCAAACACTTTTTCCCCTATCTTTTAGATTTCCTTTTTGTACATGTGCAATGGCCATCCAATACATGGAAATTCTTTCCAATGCACCCTTAACCAATAATAACTTGACTCCTCATGACAACCATATATGAAAAAAAATCGAGATTCTACCTTCTATTGTGTTTCACAATCACAAGTCATTTATCATACTTATAATCATTTGGTTTTAATTTATAACCCATATACTTTACACCTAAATCAACCTTATCAGAATTCATTGGAAACAAGTTTATAACTACAATTTGACTTCTTGTGTTCTCTCATTGAACAACAATAAAGACGTCATATTAACGTCCATTCATGTTTCCTTGTGATGTAATTCCAAAATCTCCTTTATTTTTCTCATCTCCTTGAAAGATCCTTAACCAAATAACATTATATCATCCATAAAAGCAAATGAGAGATAACCATTGGATAGTAACTTTATCCCTTTCAGTTTCCCTTTTCTTCTCGCTTATTTGATTAACATGCTTAAACCTCTGATAATTTTTTCCAAAGGAAAATTTTACTTTTATATTCATGGTGAACTGAAAGTACAATATGAAAGTGCTCAAAGCACATACATATCATAACAAAGGTGTTTTGTCTTCTATGCATCATCTTACATATATACTCTAAAATATCTACATAGTATTTTCTTCAACAAATTCAAAAATATCATAAAAAAATTCATTTAATAGTCCTTAAAATAAGTGAACAGCCTAGCTTTGTTGTATACTAGAACATTGTCAACTCATCCATCTGATCTTCATGCATTCTCTCTTTCAAGCCCAAGTGTCTAGTAACCTAGTAGGTACCACTTGGAATGGAGAGACCTTGCTTTGACAATGCATTTGTCAAAGAATTATGTTCTTAGTAGATGTATTGAAACTGGATTTGAAATAAAGAGATTGAAGTATCAAAGGTTTGTTGTGTGAGATAAATCAAATTGATATAATGAATTTGTGTCTCCTTCTTCGTCCATTTAATGTCTAGAAGAGAATTTCCCATCACAATTGACACCATGATTCTATGGAGGTTTAGAAATCTCAAAATATATAAGAGTGAAAGGAATTATGCCCTATTATTCATTCCCTCTCTTGCATTTTCTTTGAAATAAAAGTAATGTTAGTCATTAATAAATAGAAGAAATCCAATCCCACGCACTTGCTCAATCCCTTAGCATGCACTATAAAAAAAACCCCAAGGATTCTCATAATCAAATACAAGATTTGGAACGTGTCTTCCAACATGTGCATATAACAATTTGGAGTAGAGAGAGAACATGTTAACAAATATACTGACCACAATATTTTTAGGCATACCTTTCATTTCAAATGTTTTATTATTCCTTTCGATCCATATACTCCAAGACACCTTCAAAAGGACAACTCAAAATTGTTTTAAATGTCTCTTTAGGAACAAGCCCCTCAAGCATTCTTCAACATTGATTTTAAACCATGGATCCTGAATACTTTATGATTTTAGCACCTCATTCCAAACAGTCATGGAGAATTTGCAGTGTACAAACAAATGAGATATGTTATCTCCATTCTCCTTGCATAAAACACATATACTAGGTCCATTCTAGCTTCTTTTCTTAAGAGTATCCCATGTAAGTATTTTGCTCGATAGAATAAACCACATAAGTATTATACTCTTAGTTGGGGCATGAAGTTTCCAAATATATTTCCACCAAGAAAACAAATTAGGAATTTGATCCTCCACAAGAGCTTGATACCCATATTTAGCAATATAATGACCACCCAAAACATCATATATCCAAAACAATTCATTGTTTTGATCCAGTAACCTTATGCGCACTATAGACAATATCGAGAGAATTTTTTCCCAGATTTGTCTCCACCCAACAAGGAACCCAAGTTCCTCAATTGTATACCATCCTTGTCTCCCTATAGAAGTTGAGTCAACATCTGCAGTCAAATCCAAGGTTGCTCACTCATGCAGCTGAAGCTAATGAACTAGATTTTATAGAAGAAAAATGTCTAGAGTGCAACCTATAATCACATCAACTCCAATCTCGATAGTTTAACCTCTTTCAACCTTTCAATCAATAAAATTTCCAATAACATGAAAGGAGAGGGAGAGATATTTCCATTGGTTTGAGACTCCTTGTATGTTTTTATTTTCTTGCCTAACCGACTCTATGATAGAGCCATTTGCCAAGTTCTTATCCACTAGAATATCTCTCTAAAGTTTTGATTTTGAAATGAAGTTCCATACTACATGAGCCACTAATGCTTTGCCAAATTAAAATATATCTTTAAGCCCCCAACCTATCCACTTCTTTGGGAGAGCAATTTTCTTCTAGTTGGTCAAATGAAGGCTCGTGTACTCACCACTTCCTTTCTAGAGATAGTTGAAACACATATTTAGTATGGAATTCAATATTCCTTTTGGAATATAAACCAATAGATGCCAATACACTATAATAGTTTCCAACACATATTTAATCAAGAGAAATTGACCAAAACACAAATGAAACTTGTTACACCGTAATTGAATTATTTTTCTCAATCCTTCCTACCAACCACATCCAATCCCTTTTCCTATATTTGTTAGGATTAATGCATAATCCAAGGTATTTTGTGTCATCTTCGATGTTACCTTGAAAACGAGGTATTAAATTACCTAGCAGGTCATCTAACTGATCGTTTATAGCATACAAGTAGGTAACAAACTTTTTGCTATCAACCTCTATCCCTATTCCTCGATAATATAACTTAAGAATATCCAAGAAACTTTAGATTTATAAATTAGTTCCAAACCAAAAGAATAAAATATCATCTATGAATAAAAGGTGAGTGAGAAATATCCTCCTACCTACCACCACCCCTTTAATCAATATCCTAGTCTTAACATCATTAAGGCACCTCCTTAATCCTTCTGCAACTAGAAGAAATAAGTATGGTGATAAAGGGAAACCCTCACAAAGACACCTAGAGGGATAAAAGAAAGGAGAGGTTAAACCATTGATTAAGACTTCCATCTACACATATGTAACACACCCCATGATCCATTTCACCATATTTATTGAAAATACTACATGTAGCAGCATAAGGTGAAGGAATGTCCACGAGACCCTATCATAAGACTTTGAGAGATTAAGATTAATTGTTGAATCGGGAGAGGAATGAGCATTGATACCATGGAGTACTTATTGCACTGAACCTATATCATGATGCATGTTCATTCCTTTTAGAAAACCAAATTGCTCCATGGTGAAACACCCCGAGAAAGAATGGGTTTAACTCTTAAAAAAATAAATTTAGATATGATTGTGTATATCATATTACATAATGGTATGGGAATGTAATCATTAAAAGTATCTGGACGATCAAATTTACGAATAAGAGCCATAAATGTTGGATTGATGTTAATTGGATCTTTACCCATCTTACAGACCTCCTCCACCTCTCTTAGCAGGTCATTTCCTACAACATCGTAGAAATGAGTATATAATTCAATCGACTAGTCATCGAACCTTGGGATATCGTCCTTTTGGAATGAACTCATGAACTCCAGAATTATTTCAAACTGACTTCCTTGAATAGATCCTCATTCTCACCTTCCTCCAGTACTATATGCAAATACTTATTCATAAGTCTCGTGATCTCACCTACAGGACAATGATCTAGGGATTTACAATTTTGTTCAAAGTGTTGGTTACTTGGATCAACAAGATCATTAAATGACCTAAATTCCTCATCTTCATCATCATAAAGATCACATGTTTTCCTTTGATTTGAAAATTTATGAAAAAACTTTGTGTTATGGTCCCCACCGGCAATCCAAGTAGCATGACTCTTCATGTTTCATTCTTCGTCTTCTTTCAATAGAAGTTTGTCCTTCTAATTTTCCCATTATTTTAGCTCCATGACATCCACATCATTAAGAAGGGGACTTACATCTCTATGAATAATCCTCTCTAACTTACATCTTCATTTCTTCAGCCTCCTTAACATAACCTACTCGATTCCTACACTTTTATGCAAACCGCTTGACTACTAAGTCCTTCACTATATTCAACGTTGTTACAAATTTTTGACAGGTCAACTGAGATGAATGATAGCCAAAATGTTTCCAATTGGATCAAATAAGCATTTTAAAATCTTCATCATTCACCCAGGGTGAGTTAAATTCGAAAGGGGATAAGGACCTTTCCTCGTTGAGTTCAATCTCCATGGATATAAGGAATTGATATAAGAACTTAGTCCTCCTAATCCATGATATGTGCCTATGATGATTACATAATTCTTCGTGCTAGATGAAATTATCGATAAGCTTTGAAATAACATTAGATCCTGCCCAACTGTTAACCCATGTTTGACCAACTACTATTGGAGCAATATCAATAAGATGAACCCTTTCCAATGCAACTGAAAAATATTCATTAAGAGTGTTATACCTAACAGCTGCACCCCATATCTCACTCCTTGAAGTTGTAAAATTGAGATCCCCTTCTAAAATTATATCAGGGTGCATAAAAGCATGGAATTAAAAAGTTTATTCCAGATGGGGACATTACCTTTACAAGGTTCATATATATTAATCATTGACAACACCTTACCAAATTTGACATTCTAGTTTTGTATATAGACCAAAAACATCTAGAAAATATTTAATTAACTATAAACCATCCTTCCAACTAGTAAGAACACCCTCCAAATTTCCATAAGAGTCCAATGCCATAAACTCTCATCTCGAGAACATAGACTTCAAAGCATTAAAAATGGACAATTCCTTCTTCATCCTCTCTTGAACTAGGAACATAACCATATTATATGGTCTAACTTATCTTTTAATAGTCAACTTATTGGCTTGACTCCTCAACCCTCTCACACTAATCGAGAGGATAATCATCGGGTAACTATGAGAGGGCCATTTGGCACTCTAAGGACCTCGATAATTATAGCTTGATGAACCTGCCTCACTTCTTTGAACACATTATCCTGATAATGACGGAATTTGGACTTCCTACTAACATAAATTATGGTACAGTTCCCACCTGGATCCATATCCAAACCTGAGGAAAGAACTTGTGATATACCACCCTTAGGATTACAAGGGTAAAAATCTTAATGACCCCCCCCCCTCTCTCATTCTCATACTATTACTAGAGTATTAGAGGATAGAGACACATACCCAGTTCGTACACCTGATGAAACATTAATATAATTGGTTGGCAAATCATTAACCAAACCTATTAGATGTTATGAGGATACTCCTTTGGAAATACATGCTAATAAAGTTTATGACAAGGTATCACCTCCTCCCATTCAACAAAGAGTAGGAACCCCAACAAGACAAGAAACCCCCCACCCCTCGACTTTGAAGAGGAATCTCAAGGGATCTCAACAATAAAATATAGATTCACATAAGATTTAGGTAATGTCAACTTACCAATTATTACTCCAGCTTCAAACTTACTTGACAAACATTCCTATTGACCACATACCAAAGAGATAACTTTATCATCTACAGTAGATCCTAAATCATGCTTTGCACCAATTCAAATAGGGTTTGGTAGACTTACTTGTTCCTTGAGTGCATCCTCGACAATATTCTCTAGAACAAACACTCTAACCATTCCTTTTTATATTGGGTTTCCAACCTTACTAACCAAAAATTTAGAGCTCTTGGGCACCCATACCTTATTTGAAGATGGAACATTACAATCAACCACCACATGCCCTAGTTTATGTCATCAAGAACACCTCAAAGGAATATTCAAATAGCCCAATCATTGAGAGTGGGAACAACCTCCCATCATTAAGTTGATAGCCTCGAATAAACCTCCTCTTAGGTCTAATTCTACAAGTACTAGGGCTATTGTTCTTTGATACATATTAAGAAATCTACAATCCACTGCAAGGGTTTTCCATAATCGGTTACCAATAGCATCTATACCTGCAACAGTCCACCATTTAAGCGGGAGACCCAAATATTCGATTTAGATCACAAATTTCTCCATAATTGCCTCCCTTGGGTCAAATAAGGGATACCATGGTTTCAAGTGCACAAAGGATAATTTCCATAACCACAAGACTTTCAATATGGTGTCAGCATCCTTATTATTGTGAAATATAAATCCAATCCACCCTCTAACAAGGATGTGGAAGTGTGGGGAATAGCCCAAGATAAGCTTCCAACGAATATCAATCCAAATTGATAAGGACTTCATGGAGATAGAATGACCCATGAACTTACCAACAAATAACTTACCTTCTACATCAATAATGTATGGCAACCCAATATCAACTCCCATAACCAAAACAATATTAAATCCAAAATATTTTAGGGTTTTCTACTTCTTCTTAAGTTAACTCTCATAGGGGCCGAAATTATTAATCTTGTCATCATCCAAAAAAATCCACACCAACCCCTACAAGACCCTGTGAACATGATTCAATTACAAAGGGAGGAAAATTAATATCTCGCTCTGGTAACCTCTTATCCTCCTGCATCCCATCAAATAAAAGTCGCTCACTCATAAAGGAAGGTACTCCACTAAGATATTCATGAATAGAACATAGTTATAAGCTCAAGGCTTCATTAATGTTTGCCTTAATTGCACTACCCTCCGTAATATGAGAAATAAATGGGAGGTAAACAATAGTACACCCATGATAGATATGATCAATAGATGACGTAAAAAAATCCAAAGAGATAGATGGAAAACCAATTGTACTAGGACCAACCACCTCATCACCATTGATCTCAGCCTGCCCTACATGGGAGATTAAGTCTCTAATCATTAGCCCAGGATATTGTACAAAGATGTATTCTTCTTATATGACATCATTTAAATAATCCACCAGGATATGACCAACAACCGTTTCCATCCCATTAGGAAAGCCTACAATACCTAAACCCTACCCTTTCGCAAAAATTGTACCTATAGATCCATCCTACTAATCATACACCTTCACCCATTAATAAAAAATAAAAATAAAAAGGTGACACAAAGCAACGTTGTTTAAGGCCCGTTGAAGTATTACAAAACTTGGAAGGAGATCCATTTAAGAGCACTACAAATGAGGCTAATGATAAGCATCCCATAATCCAACTGATAATCTTTGTATTTGTTCCTATCTGAAGCAACAACAACCTAGGATAAAGCCAATTTACCTAAAAATATTTGACCAAGTTTATTTTCATCACAACTACTAGAATTTTCTAGACCTAGATTGAATCCAATCCCTCTTGTGTTGCTGCGATCATGCATTTGCCTAATCATGAGAAAGACAAATTGCTTATCTAAAACAACACTAGACAAAATTCTTTTAATCTTGTTATCAATAAATTTTAAAATAAGTTTCTAAACAAGATTGCATAAGGAAACAAGTCTAAATACTTTAAAGGAAGTGGGATTTCGACTTCCAAGAATAAGAGCCACATATGTGGAGTTTAAGGCTCTTGGTTGTCTGGACTCTTCAATTATCCTTATTAAATATCCCTCTAAGCTAAGGTATCATAAATCTTAAGGAATAATTAAATCATCTATCCATTTGGAGATGTACTCTTTACCTTTTTAAAGGAGGAACATACTATTTTCAATTATTCAATATGACTTTTGCTTCCATTTCTAAGTTCATATTGTCACAAGGAAGACACTTATAATTTTCATGCCCTTTGAAGAGGATTTAAAAGAATTCCTTTCCAACCTTTGAAATATCGTCGACAGATTTGGGCTTGGTGCCATCAAACTTATCTACTTTTCAAATTGTATTAACTTTTTGTAATCTACATACATGTAAATTTTGTGTGTTAATTTCTCTTTTAATTGAGCATAAAGCTATGTGTTAGAATATTGTGAACATGTGAAATAATATCATAACACAATATAAAATATGGAAAGCATTACCAGTCTATCCTTCTATCTACCAAACAACATAAAGCATGAAATAAAATTAGAGAAAAGAGAACATCGATATATGTAGTTCACCCAATATGGGCTACGTCCACGGGAAGGGTTGCATCTTCCATTATTCTGAAAATAGATCTCCAAGATTAGTGAATATATGAAATAATATCATAACACAATATAAAATATGGAAAGCATTACTAGTATATCCTTCTATCTACCAAGCAACACAAAGCATGAAATAAAATTGGAGAAAATATAACAACAAGAGAACACCGATATACGTGGTTCACCCAATATGAGCTACGTCCACAGGAAGGGTTGCATCTTCCATTATTCTAAAAATAAATCTCCAAGATTACTTGACATCCTTACATATGCATCACATCAAGCTCCATCACCCGATCATGTCACAATCATGTGTGTACAAATGACATACACAACATGTGATGTGTGATGAACTACAATTAACACATACCCAAAAGGGTCTCCTTCACTTCTCTTAAATACCAAGAGATTTGGATTACAATACATCGCATAACACATGTGGGATAAATGAATTTCCACCTCTTTATATAGAGAAGGGTTACAAAGGATATAATTACAATGATGCATGTGGGATAACTCTATTTTATAATATTAGAGTCATTTTATGCCTTTAAATGATATTTTACCGATATACCACATAAGTCATCATTACATATTCTAACACTATGTTCTTGAGTCTCCTCTTAGTTTTTTTTCAATAAGTACCTTCCTTTTTTTCCTTCAAGTTCTTTTAAAGATTAGAACTCTTCCTCGGAGAATATCCTTGGCCCATTGTTTAAGTAAAGGGTTTTTATTGTTTCTTCTACTTTTAAAAGTTTCTTTTGGTTCTTCAAGGCTTGACTTTTTTCTCACTCTCCTACTACAACTTATACACCTTTAAGATTATCGACAAACTATTTCATTGTCGTGTCTCTAGAATTTCTACCAAAATCCTCCCATTACTTGATCACAATTGTTACAAAATCTTCCTCCATCATCCATGAATAGATAAATTTAATGCGTAAACGGAGTTTCCAATCTCTTGGATCAATTTGTAGGAGTGTAGTTAAAATATTTGATGAACATCTTTAACCCACCCATGATTTTATCCTCTCACTGCACTCCACCAATTTTTTTGTAACAAGAAATCAATCCAACCTTTTGGATATCCCTCCTCCCAACTTCTAACATTCCTCCATGTTGGAACAATTTTATTATGTTATACATCAACGAGGTTTGAACTTAAAAAACATGATTTTTTTTGCAAGTGGGTCACATCTTGCCACCTCTCCTTACATATCCCTTTGATCAAGAATGATATTAAAATATCCTCCCACAATAACTATAACACCTTTTGTAATGCATGAATCCTCTAAGCCTTCCCAATAGGGCTTCCCGTCCCCATAAGGCCATATAAATATATTAACTTAAACACTTTCCCATCTCCCCTGATCTAGATTTTTCCACTATACCTGCATGCAAAACATTGGTATAAATTGAGGTCTAGGTTCCCATATTTCCCATTCCTAGTGTTATGAAACATAGCTCTGAGGCCTATGGTATGTTGACAAGGTTCCTTTGATTTGCCTTCAGAGTAGACATGACAGCCAAACATTTTTAAGGGGTATTTTGGGCCTTACGGTTGCTACCAATAGATTCCTTTTTCTCATGGGATCATATCCCTCACTTTCAACAAAATAGGGCACACTATAAGGTTAATACTTTAAGCATAAAGAGGAGTCTTAGATATGAATATATTTTTCAAACACATATACTTCTTTCTGGATAGGAATTATATTTGCTTCTTGAAGATGCTCCTCGCTTATACAAGGAAGATAATCACATTCTAGAGGTGATTCAGACCATTTATCCAAGCCATGGATTTCCTCATGTGGAACTTCTATAGAGTTATCTGAAGATTTTTTTAAATTGAAGCGATTGTCTTTTTTACACAGACCTTCTTCCTCCTAAAAAATCCCCTCTATAGTTTTTATAATCTTCCCATAGATTACCAACTTCATGGCAAGTGATGAGATTGATTTTTCATAGGTAATTAACCTAATTTTACACCTTCTCAAAAGCTCAATTGAGGAGCATGAGGCTTATGATGAGTACCATATGAAAAAACTAAGTGACAAATAATCCTTAGAGTGGTGTCATGTTGTTTAACGAGTATAGTGATAGTGGTGTAGTGTTGTCCCTATTCTTGATTAACTTTCTTTCATTTTCAGTTAAATTGGTCTAGCTCATTCGTACTGGACGATATGATCCAGTGCAAGAAATAAGAAAGAGTTAAACAACAAAGACCACCAATCAAACATGAAGTATTGACGTAGAATGTTAAGTTTTATATCCAGTCTCAACAATATAAGGATGTCCCCGTGCATAGCTAAACTCCAAGTGCAAGTCCTAGACAACGAGTGTTCACCATAATTTATACATGCTTAAATGGCTATGAAAGTGTTACTATTCAACTACTTAAAAATGAATGAAATCTGAAAAATGCATGTACTATTCTAAGATAGAAACAAAAAGAAATGTGCTACTGTATGTTAGAAATGATTGATCAGATTATTAGTGCTATTTTTAATCTAGTACATTGGTATTGATTTGATACGCTCCTGATCCAGATGGATATCGGTGGCCACCCACCTATTCTATTGGCTCAAAATAATTGTCCATTTTGGCATATTCCAAGAAATGTTTCTATAGATTTTTCAGGTCCCAAACTTCTAGGGTTGTTTCAAGGCCCTAAACAATGGTTTTTGGTGTTCCGAGGGGGGTCGAGGTGGGGTGGCAAATCGTTTCCAATGGCACACACATAATCCTAGTTGAATGTTGTAAATCTCATATAGACCTTTCCAATAGACTATCAAGCGCCCCAAACAGAGATTGTATGCTAAAGTTATGACCCCGGGAAGTTGATTATTCAACTAACCACCTTGGGGCCACAAACTTTGTGACGATTCATCTTCTAGGGTTATGTTTTAGAGTTTAGGGTTCATTTCCTCATGCTTATGATAAATAGTCCCTTTGGGACTCCTTTTATATTCATCTTGGCACAAATGAGCGTAGCGACCACATCTCTTCTTAGAGATAGTTGCCACCATTCTAGCTACTTTATTTTATAGTCTGTTATATTTCTGCTATTAATAGAATATGTGTTTATTGTATCATTGTGTCCCTTGCAATATATATGTGCTTGTGGTTCTATATAAGTTCTTTCATTTCGTTCTCACATAAATTCGAATTAGTGCCTAGCTGCTAAATTGGGCAAAATAAAATAACACAAATGTATTGAATTTATATGTTTCTAGTTGTTGCATTAGGCAATAGAGTCTAGTACAAAATATTTATTAATTTGGTTGCCCTAAGGCTTCATTGGCAACTAATCTAATATAGGTGTTGATATTATTGTTATTGCTATTGATGTGAACCTAATTAAATGATAAAAACAAAGTCTTGCTACAATAATAAATAGAATCACGTACCAAATGAACATACATGTATATGTATAAAGTAACAGGAAAGTATTGTCTAATAGATCTATGATATAGCATCTTATTGCAAAAGAAACCATATTGTAAAACTACAATATCTATGGTATATGAATAGAAATTATAAAGTGCTAGCATAAGATCTACATGCCTAATATCTCAACCCGCTCACTGCCTCAGGGTGGGTAAGTCGGTTTGTCACATACCCAAAATTGCAAAAACATTTTATTTTTTAAGAGACAATATGTTTTAATTTTATTATAACGTTTGTAATTAATGACTAGGTGTGGCCAAGGATAACTAGATTTAATTGTTGAATATTTTATTAATTAATAAATGAAAGATGAGACAACAGCTTAAGGAGGTTGTTAAATGAGTGTTCTACTGGTCACTTGGTGGAATAGGTTGGGTTGAGAGCAGATTGACACTTGGAAGCATACTCAAACTACTTCTAGCTGTTGCAGGAGGAAACTTCCGTATTTTTGTGGTCATGTTCCCTAAGAGAGTGGAACAAGAGTAGGTGGCTCATTAAAGTGAAAACTAACCCAAAAGACCTGGGCATGCTAATAAAACTACCCACTGAATTCAGCTGAGGCTCCTCATTCTTTACTTGTGAAAATTTCTGAGTGAAATTGGTGCATAAGAAATTCGATGGAGGGGACAGGAAGAAGTGCTTGAGTGGAAAGTGTTGAATTACTGGACTAGTGCAGTTGTTTTGAGTTGAGTTCTTACTGATACAGGTAGAAATATTACTGTTGATTACTCTGTGGAGTTGCAGAGGTTTCTAAACCTATTCTCTCACCCAGTGCTTTCAACTAGGTGGACCAGTAGACAAGCTCGGGGGTCCTAAGATTTGCAGCTCAGTTGTCTTCATGAGTTGGTTGGGAGGAACGGGCTCCTTAAGTTGTTGTCTCCTCTACTATACAACCAGGTTTTACATGTTATTTCTAAATTTTCCATGCAAGTATAGAAATCTGGAATGTATAAATTTAGGATTTGATGCATCTATATGACTATTTTGTTAATGAGTTAAATCTTTTATTGATCTAAGTATTATAAGTTTTGTTTTAGTTATGTATTAGAATAAATGATTTAGGGTTAGTGAAAATTTATTGATGGATAAAAATACCTGACTATATTTTTCCACACCTTCAAGAAGGTAGTACTCTAGTACAGTAGGTGAAAATAAGTATGATGAGTAAATCAATTCAAGAAGTGTAGGAATATAATTATTTACTTTCAACTGTTAAAATCTTTATAAGAATGTTTAGCAGGAAATCCCTCTATTTTCAGAAGTTTCTTTAACTAGAATATATCTGTAAAAATTATAAATATAAACTTCTACAAAAGAATGTTGATTAAAAGACACTACATAGTATGTGTAATTGTGTTTCTTGTTAGCACAGTAAACACGTTGTCTTTAAAGCTTAAATCTAATATAGATACCTATAATTATTAACTATTATAGAAAGAGAAAAATAACATAAATAGGAACAACATAGATTATATAACAGTATAATGAAATTGTAGAAATAATCTACGTTTTATAAATAACAAATGCGTAGTTGCAGTAATATTGTAATATAAAATAACAACTGCAAAATAACTAATAGTAAAAACAACAATAATGCAGAGATTTAAATTAAAATACAAATCCTAAATTAGGGAAACTGTAAACCAAGACTTTCTTTTTCTTCCTCATTCCAGAATAGGGTTTTTTACAGTTATACCCATATTCTCATAAATCAAATTCTTCATTTTACAGTGATAATATCTATATTATAAATACCCTATATTAAATAAAATTTACACAGAAACAACATTAGACTGTTTATCAATTAGATACTAAAATAAATAAGAAAAGATAAATTAAATATTCCTAATCAAGTTTTACACAGTCGAGCTCGGGTAGTATTTTTTTTTCCTCGGAAAAAGTTCGTAATTTTATTTCATAGAAGAACAAAATTACATCTGCACATGTAATAGGATCACTAAGGATCCCTACATTGTCATATTTTATCAGTCTCATATTATCATAACCACAAAAAATTACTCTGTCCCAGTCTGTAAAAAAAACTGTATGTCAGCTAGAAACAACACATCAAATATGAATATCCAATTCATATATTTGCTATCTCATATTAACATAATCAAAAATCAGTCTATCAAATATATAAGCATTCAGCTTAATATACCAAAAACAGTTCACATGCTGTCACAGATCGAAACTATGACAGGTGCATGAAAAACACCGATGTAACCCAGCGCTATTAGCATGTTGTCCCAGCCTCTACTCGATACCAGGTCACAAAATCTGGAAATACATATCCACTCGATACTTTAAATCAAGCCCAAATCAGAGTAGTGTTAGGACACAAATACTGTCCCAAAACTGCATCATACAACCGATGATGACGAATATGCTCTGTCTCATATCATCATAACAAATTTACAAAACTATCCCAGCCAGCTCGATACATAGATGAATTAGTTGACAGGTCACATTATCTGAGCCAAAACTCCCTGCTGATCCAACAATTCCCCATGAAACGGCCTATGATAATAGCTGTATGAACCCTTGCGAGAGTGAACAGAGATCCTCCATATGCCATAGTCTAAATGTCACGGTGTCGCATCCTTGGATAACTAATCAGCCACCCCATTCCGTTCCCTATAGACATGTGTAAAAGAAATATGATTAAACTGTTGCTTTATGCGGAACACCTCCTCCAGAATAGGTAAAAGTATCATCACATGGCACTGAACAGCCCCTTTTGCCCATTCAATAACTAACATAGAGTCACCAAAAACCTGTAAAGACAAATAACCCTGTTCCAACGCAAATAAAAGCAGTAGCCTGAGTGTCATTAATTCAGCATAGTTGTTTGATCCCCTCCCTAATCCAGCCGAGAAATGAAAATAATGAGGCTCAGATTTGTATAGTACACCACCCCCACCACAGCTCAATTGCCGATCTTGAGATGCTCCATCAAAGAAGCCCCAAGGGATAGCTTTGTCAATCAATTCCTCCTGCACAGGCCTATGCTTGAGGAGCTTCTCAGGTTCCCTGAAATGATGAATAATTGCAACAATATGAGCCACAACAGACTCCATCGAGGTTCTACAGTCCTAAAAAATAATCTTGTTGCGTGTTATCCAAATCCCCCAAGCAAAGATACAAGGAACAGCTTGGAGAGATTTATGGCCTGACCACCAGCTTTGAAAAGCATTGAGAGCAGAATCTCCCTGCCACCCCACGATGAAACCCAACTGTTTACCCACTTCAGTCCATATAGTTTGAGAAAAACTACATTGAACAAAGAGATGATGAATTGATTCCTCAGCCTTCCGACACAGCGCACAAAATCCTGGACCTTCAAGAAATATCTTTTGCAAAATGTCCCATGTTGGAGCTTTATTTTCCAAAATAGCCCAGAAGAGTAACTTGGCCTTACCCGGACATTTTAGCTTCCACAGCTGTTTCCACCACCAAACCAATTCACGATTATGGGCCAACACATTGAGCTGAATATAACCATGTTTAGGAGTATAACACCCTGAAGGATGATAATCCCAAACCAATTTATCATCCCTGTTAGTCAATCTGACATTTGTAACCCTTAACTTCCTTATAAATCCCTCCCATGCCTCCTGCAGATCATCATGAATATCAAGTCTCTGAGCACTGATCCAGCCTTGATGCCATAACGAAGAATTTTCTTGATCCTCAATATCAACAATAAAAAGACACCCTCTTGCTTCCAAGTGTAATCTCAGCTCCTCAGGAAGGACACTATCCCTCCCACAGCCTACCCAAGGATCAATCCCAATACGAACCATTCTCCCATTACCTATTCTCCACACCAAACCAGAGCCAACCAGATCAAAATGCTTTACCACCGCTTTCCAGACCACTGAGCAATTTGACCGAGATTTTTCTGCCAACCGAATCCACTCAATGAGAGTCAAAGGAGCAATATATTTATGATACACCACTCTAGTCCAGAGACTCTGTGTATGAATAAGTCTCCATGAGACTTTTTCTCCTAATGCCTTTGCAAAGAGGAAAATATTTTTTAACCCCCACCCTCCCAAAGCTTTGGGAACAACAATTTTCTCCCACATCACCCACACCATAGCCCTATGATCATACTTACCTCTCCACAGGAAAGAAAAACATAGCCTGCGAATTTGTTCCAGAATCCCCTTAGGCAGCCATGCAAGGGGCATCCAGTAGACGGGAATCGCTTCCAACACAGATTTTACCAGCACCAGTCTCCCAGCCCGAGAGAGCCATTTATGACTCCAACTTTTAAGTCTTTTCTCCAATTTGGTCAATAACCATTGCCAATCTGCCTTCAGGTAAGAGTTTGGTTTTAAGAAAAACCCCAAATACTTTATCCCAGCATCCAAATCCATAATTCTAAAAGGCAAACGATGGGAAATACTGTGTGTCTCCTGTTCAGATAAGTTCAAGCATGATATAGTGGATTTTCCAATATTTACCACCATTCCCGCAGCAGCTTGTACAAGAGTAAGTCCTTCAGACACCTTATCAATATCCAGTCTCGATCCATTGGTGAAAATCATAATATCGTCAACAAAAAGAAGATGTGTAATATACAATACCTGGGAGATGGCAGTTCCACGAAAAGTCCCTTCCGCTTTTGAAGCCAAAATAAAGCGACTGAGACCTTCAGCAACAAGAAGAAACAAAAGGGGAGAAAGAGGACACCCTTGTCGAAGACCCCTTCCCACATGGAAGAAAGGGCTAGTAGCTCCATTAATGATAACTACAAAACTCACCGTACTGATACAAGACATAATCCATCTTACAAAATCATAATAGAATCCCAGGTGTGTAAGCAGCATCCTAATGTAAAGCCAACTGACCCGATCGTAAGCCTTTGAGAGATCAATCTTGATCACTGCTCCTTTCTGTTTCTGAACTTTCAAAGTATGAAGGCCTTCCTGAGCAACTCCAATGGCCTCATGAATTTGACAGCCCTCCAGAAACCCAAATTGCTCACTAGAAATATGTTGAGACAATACTGATTTGAGTCGCTTTGCAATAACCTTAGAGATGATCTTATATAAACAATTGCAAAGTGAGATGGGCCTGTAATCCTCAAAACTTGCAGGTTTATCCACTTTTGGGATAAGAGCAATAAAAGTAGTATTGAGCGGACCATGTATAAACCCTGCCTTACGAGATTCCTCAACAACTGAAAAAAGCTCCTCACCGAAGAAATCAAAGAAACCCAAGAAAAATTCAACAGGCCAGCCATCAGGCCCGGGGCTTTTATCTTTTTGAAACGAGTGAAGAACCCGAGACAGCTCCTCCATCGAAACTTCCCCCATCAACATCCTGTTTTCCTCCTCATCCACAAATCGGGGAAAGAGTTGTGCCACCCGAATGACCTCAACAATAGTAGCTCCAGATTGTGCAGAGAATAAATCCCCAAAATTCTAACACCCATATCAGCCAGCCCATCGAAACTGGACACTGGTTCCCCCTCTGCCGAAGGCAACTCCCAAATAGAATTGGAAAATTTTCTCCCCTTAGCAAATGCTTGAAAAAAAATTGTATTCTCATCTCCACACTGAAGCCAGATTGCTCTGCTCTTCAACCTCCACAATTCTTCTCGCTCACAGAAAATTACATTCTGCTTCTTTTCCAAAGTAAGGAGTTCATCCTTACTCTGTTCATCCAAGAATCCCATTCCCGTACTGTGAAGCAAACTGTCAATAGCCAACTCACGGTTCCTCAAGATCAAATCATCATTCACCCTCTTAGCATGAGCCCAAGAGATAGTATCCTCCTTTATGCATTTCATATTTTGATAAAAATGTACCCCCGCATGCTCCAAAGAGTTTTGTGGACGATGATTCCACATCTCCTTAACCAAAGATTGAAAACCCTCTTCCTTCAACCAGCTGGAGTTAAATTTGAATGGACTAGGGGGTTTCCTCCTATGTCCCCGAAATCCCAGAAATATGGGGCAATGATCAGAAATACCTCATGTCCCCACCCACTGCCGAACCAAATCCACCCCAAGAGCCAAAGATTCAGCCACCAAGAACCTATCCAATCTCTTAGCTACCCTTTGATCCCCTGCTCTCTTATTTCTCCAAGTAGGGACAAGCTTTGCCGGGAGGATGTCCAGAAGATCCTTCCTCGCAAAACTTTGAATGAAAAAGTTGGCCAAAATATCCAGAGCAGCTCTAGGCCCCCAGACCTCAGATGCTCCCAGTGTAAGATTAAAGTCTCCCCCCATAATTACATCAGTGTCTTCGAAAAGGTCCAAATTGAACAAAGAATCCCAAAAGCTAGCTCTGTTCAAATATGGCCCATAGATGTTAAGAATCGTGAGAGTCTTCCCAATCTCAGAGTCCCACACTGCCAACCCCACACCAGAATGAATTCCCCAAGAACAGTAACACCTATAGCTTTGAACCTTCCACCCCGAGGCCAGACCTCCAGAGCGTCCCTTTGCATCCACAGCCACAAACTTCCAACCAGAAAGCAAAGTTTCTAAAACCCTAACAACCTCCTCACTACCCCCCAAAGTTTCCTGAAGTAGAATAACATCTGGATAATTTAACTCCACCAGCCTACGAAGAGACGATTTTTTGAGGGGACTCACCAACCCCGACAATTAAAGGACATAACTTTCATTTGGGAGACCCCGCCTTGGCTTTCACTGCTCTAAGTGCCCGTTCAATTGAAGATTGTGTCCCCATCCCTAAATCCACCTTTGCCCGATCTTGTGCTTTGGACAAAAGAGATTTTCTGCCACGACCTTTCCCCACCACATGCAAGGATAAATCAGGAATACCTTCCCCCCCCGACCCCTCAAAGGATATCTCCCTATTTCTAAGTGCATATCTGATACTTCTACCCTCATAGCTGGTAGAGATATTTGTAGAAACAATGGAAGGAGAGAAAACACAATCAGACAACGGCAGCGGACAAGGAGCAACCGGACAGTGGAAAGTTGGTTTGGCTAAAGGAGAACCAGAAGACAAACCCCCCCCCATAACATCAGAGACAGTAAGAGAAACAACGGGAGAAGGGAAAGTCTTCTTGGAGCCATCCAGCGAAGAGGAAAACAAAGCATTAACCCCTGCCCCCAGTCTGTCATCACCCAATTCCCCAAGGACCTTCTTGCCATTGTCCAGCTCGTTCAAAGACATGTCTCATGTATAAGGGATTTTTCTGGAAGCAACCTGTACCGTTGGTTCCGTGTCCACTGCCCTTTCTTCCAAATGCCCAGTATTCATTGCCCCCATATCAGCAGTATCCCCCACCTTCTTAGGAGCATCTATACCATCAATCGCTTCAATCATCGCTTTGTTGGCCTTAAAAGGAAGCGGACAACTAGCCACCATATGGCCATATGTATGACAGCGGTGACACCTAAACAGCACACCCACATAGTCAAGAATATGCACAAAGTCCCCATCCTTCGTCTGTATATTTATCTCAGAGGAGAGTCCCATCCGCAAATCGATCTTTACTTGTAATTTGGCCACCAAATACTTTCCAGTCTCCAGAAAGGATAAATCAGCACATACATAGTCACCCAGAAGATTCCCAATTGTTGCAAAACGATTCTCATTCCATAAATGCATAGGAAAACCTGGAAGTTTTACCCACAGAGGCTCCTTGTTAATCTTCTCCTTTTATGAATCGAAAAAAGGTGTCCAGCGTTTCAAGATAGTAGGAACCCCTTTCATTGACCACTACCTTGCTAGGACAGCATCAACCTCCTCTTTGCTATGCAGAATGAATGAAAACCACCCTTTAGTCAAAACCCGCACTTCAGGTGCTTTAATCAGCAAATGTGTCCACTGCTCGGCCACCCACCTCCAGAGAAAACCACGGCCAAAACGTTTTCCACGGACGTTCCCAACCACTGCTGTCATGGACATATCCTCAGCCTCTTCCATCGAAACATCAACCCCCAGCACCAGCTTTTCCTTACGCTTCCTATTTTCAATAGCCTTTGGGCCTTTTTGAGATCTCCCCTTCGCTGAACCCCCTTGTTTAGGGCCTAATTCAGCCTCTGGAGACCGTTCATGACTGCCCAAAGCAGCCACCGCCTGACCACTGGAAGAAAAGGCCTCCCTAAGAATCTCCCTACCTCCAGAATCCAGCGTGATGTCAAGCCCCCGTCCAGCTTCCGACACTACCAAAGCCCCCACCGAGAAAGAACCAAATTCTCCCTCCAAGCCCTGATTCTGAATACCTCCTCCAAGAAAAGGAGAAAGACCCTCTACAGGGATCTCTGATGAATTTGTAGGGAAATTTGTAAAGAACCCAGTCTGAGGGGAGAGAGTACGACCCAAAAGTCCAGCGAGGTCGGGTCGATCCACACCCAAACCCTCAGAGGTCTTGAAAAGAGCAACATCTGCCTTCAAACCCTCCAAACCCGCAGAATTTGGCGATGAAATCCTGGGGTTTAAAATCCTTGCATAATCAGTCACTGCCAGCCCTACTTCATCCACGAGCCCAGAGCAGACCCTTGGCCCCCTCCCTGACCGCATATATCCAGATGTCCCCTGCCAATCCAAAGCACCAGTAGAACCTCCTACAACGAAAATATCTCTTTCATTGACCCCATCCGAAGTGTAATCCACCTCCTCCTCCATGCCTCCCCACCGAACCACCCCAAAACTTTCAAGCCACAATCCAAACCCCAAAAAAATCCAAAATCCACCTCCTAACCGCCAAAGAAAAAGGCCACAATCACCACCCCTAACTTATGCCTCCATAATCTCGAGCTCCAATACAAAACCCATATATCAGACTCCCTTCACAGTCCATCTCTTGGAAACTCATAGTCTTCTAAACTCCATAGCCTTCGTCAATTCCACCAGACTGCTCCCTTCCGTCTGACAACCAAAAAACACCTTGATCTAACTGTGTAATTGTTTCAGCGAGGGTTTCGGAAGCTATCTCGCTCTCCACAGATGCCAAGACGTCTTTCCTCAAACGACTTTAGATGAAAAGTAGATCGAATAACAGGCACAGAGCCCAGGCTAGAAACGTTGGACACCGACAAAGGATTCTGGACCCCAAGAAGCAGTAGACCAAGCTAGCTGCAATCTCACCAAATAAACTCCTGGAAAAAAAACGGGCACGATCCATGGATGAATCCCATCAGCTCAAACCGGCAACAGCACCTCTCCAAGAGATGTACCAAGAAACAAACAACCTGCAAACAAAGAGAAACATTTATCAAGCCTCCACGGGTAGTATTAATAATCCCTTCTCTTTTTATTATTATTTTCATAAACCAATCTTTATACTAACAGAAAAACTCATAACTAGTTTTCATATTAAAATTTCCACAAAATCCCTCATTATAATAAAAAATCAAAATTGTGGACATTTATAGCAACGAAACCTTTTATTTTTCCTTTATCAAACCATGCTCGAGACACGGTAAATTTTTAGCAATAAAGTTCTTTAAAATTCATTAACTTAAGCTTAACAAACCGAAGTTTCAGTACAGAAAAATAAACCACGATGCCCAAGTCTAAACCAGACCTCTTTCTTTACAGGTCGGCGCATCCTTTTACTACTAATCAGTAAAAGTTAAAAATAAACAAAATGTTTACAAGCCTGCGAAATGAAAACCCTAACATATTTTAAAAATCGAAGCACTTCACAATGAAGTTACGACCTTACGGATTGTCCAAAAATAATTACTATAAATCAAACAAGTTACGGCCACACAGCCTTTCCAAACAAAGCTATGTACAACGTAGTCATGGTGAAAAAGTTCGAATCTCGGTGAAACAACATCATCCAAACCCCACACATCACCATAGAAAGGACCTCAGGCATGAAACCGAGGCTTACCTGGTTGCTGAAGAAAAGTGGAACCCCTCTGGCTGAAGTCTTCTAGCTCACAATCGTGAGACTCCACTTGTAGAAAATCCTGCAAATTAGAATGGAAAAAACATTAAGTTCTTTATTCAAAAGAGAACCTAGTAATAGTAATAAAGTTTATGGCAAAATGCAGAAAGGATAAAACAAGTTACCTGGAGATTTACCCTCGACCACACAGTATTTGTGTTGCACATCAAACCCTAACAGAAAGAGGACTTCTTACCCTAGAAAACGTGCAGGATCAATGCCAAGAACATCGACGAGGTGAGAAAGTCACAGTAAAAGCTAAATCAAACCTCCCCACTGTCAACAAAAAACCACCAGGTAAGCTGTGAGCTAGAAACCGAGACCATACTGCTATCAAGACAGAGTTTACAGCTTGGATGATACACAGATGAACAACACACACAGAGATGGACAGTAACATCAAACGTCGTCACCCTCAAGAAACAAAGCAATGGCATCAAAGGCCCATGAAATCATGAGCCTGGTGGTGTTACTCACAGCAACAACAACTTGGGTAAACAATGCGATATTTTAGGGTTTTGAGCTTTTTTTGTAGTAGGGTTTACCATTGCCAAAACCCATCCGATAACCGACGACCACGTGGACTCCACTTTGATTTTGATATTATGGTTTTTTCTCTATACTTTCGTGAGCCTTGGGTGAAGCCTGCAAAAAGAGGTTATACATAACCTTGTTATGATCTCATTTGAAAAACACTAGATTTCTTTTTATTAGAAGATGCCTTGGTATAGATTATAAAGGTATTATAGTTATATTTTTTGCTTAAATAAGATCTATATCTATAAAATGATCATATAATTAGTGTTAGTATATGCAAAGGTTTATGGTTTATAATTGTTCTCTACGTAATCAACTTTCCACCCATAAAACAAAGCATTATTACTTCACTTATAACCATATAATGTAGTCTTTTGCACTTATACTTGGAAATTACATAGGCAATTAATAAAACTATACTCTCCATGAAATTGTTAGTTTCATATTTATAAATGGCATTTTTGTGTATACCTTATGACAACGCCTAGACTTAGGTATTACTTTATCATGTGACATTCAAACGTATATTGATATAAATACATATAAACAAGTAACAGTGTATTGTAAGATCTAGATTGCAAAATTTATCCTTCGCTAGAGTGGTATGTAGAAATTAATATAACAACAGATGGATACAAATATGATGTACAAGTTATAGTCAAAGCCAGGTAGAAAACATCTAGTTCTATGTTGTGCTTGGATTTCCAAGTACTTACGCTTATAAATAAATAAATAAGAAGTAAATTTACATGCAAACTTTATGTCCTTAAACCAATAATAAGAAGGCTAACGACTTAGACCTCAACGTTGAGTAACGACTTAACAATTTCAATATTTGTAAAAGATACAGATTTGACGATACCTTCTTTTGCTCAAAGCTATAAACTAAACAAATATTCTAGCATTTTGCTTATGCTAGTTGAGATAATTAATCTCGATCCTGAAACTGGAATACAAAACGTCTTACATGTAAAAAGACCTGTACAAGAAGCATCATTTCACTGCATTAGCTTCAAAAGCTAAGTAAGCCTCGGGCATGAACTGAAGTTCCTTCATTTTTAAACAGAAAAACAAACTTTAGTACATAGTAAAAAAAAAATTGTTTCAGCTCATATTACTTCAGATCATCACCTACTAAATCAATCTTTTAATACTCAATTATGAAAGTAGATAGTGAAGTATGCAGTTATAGAAATTAATAAAGGAATTGGCTTTAGTTTCTAGATTAGACTCTTTAAAATGATAGTTGTTAGCGGTTAAGTGACCCACATCATCGACGTCTTTAAACATTAGTTGTCGCATGAAAAGTTTTAAATTTTTATGAAATTTTGTAGTATTACACGATTTCCCTCCTTGACCTGCATTTTACCGGATGATATAATCCTGGGTTGCATCCCCTTGGAACTTGAGAATCACAGAAGGATCAAGAACCACCGAAAAACCCTAGCAGTAAACAAAAGAAAAGAAAATTCTAGCATTTAATATAATATTCTACCCTTAAGCATGTATAAGTAAAATATGTAGCTAACATTGTAAACATTTGTAAACACCATACAAGTAAATCTAATGTATGTACAAGATCTACGATCGCCCCAATATGGGCAACATGGTCACTTAAACAAATAATAGATAGTCATTTTAAAAAGTCCCTTAAAGAGACCGAGTACAAGTATTTTGCATAAATGTTAAAACCAAATTGGGAGCATGAGAACTCCCTCCTAAACTAGACTATCTCAAAAAGTTCCAGAAGGCCTGAATAGGCAAAGGACCCAACTTATTTGAGTTCATACTAGTTATTCAAGGAGTCTTGGATCCATGATCAACTCCTCGATAGAGTGGAAAAGAACTTGCATGAAGATCTTACATCAATTTGATAGACATTTTTTTAAGTAAGCAATGGAAGAACCTTATATTACCAAAAGAAAAACCATATGATACAAAAAAACCTCACACGTCGCTTGCAACAAATAGACAGTGACTAGGGAGGACAAACTCAACTTGCCAAGAATAGGGATAAAGGCTAACTTAACAGACAAGAAAGACATCAGCTGATAAAATCCACCAAATATCACCTGACTAAGAAACAATAAACAACTTAAATGGATTTTAATGACTATTTTTTTCCCTTTTCCCCCCTTATTTTTATGGACATTCATCCAACCTAAATAGTTGTCATTTGCTGAATTTTGTAGAACCATAGCCAAAGTCCCAAATGAGGGGCCAAAATCAGGAAAATCTGGAGGGATGGAAGGATCCTGATCATTATTTGAGTTATAGAATTCATGAGGGCGTTTCTAACCAATGGAGAGGTAGTTTAGGACCATGGTTGTATCTTGAATTTCTATAGCCAAGGAGGGATGATCTAAAGTAAAAGGAGCTTGTTGGTATGAGGAGGCATTCTAAGGTTGCTTCCAAGCTTGAGGAGGGGAGGAGTTCATCGAGCTACTCTTTATCTCTTGCATCCCTCTAGATTTTTTCCTTGAAGTAGCATATGCAGTTGAGTGTTGGAAGGAAGGGCATACTTCTTATAGGTGAACCGTTTGTTGATAGGATCTACATCGAAAAGAAGTATTCTCATATTTAATCAACTGCTAGAAAGGAGATTCTTCCCACGTGACAAAAATCATGTCAAGCAGCTCTTTACTCAAATCCAATTCAATGCATATGCGAGCGAAGGTGTAAATGTCCTTCTTGCTCATATCTGCATACATCTTGATAAACCGATCTAGGGTGTTTCCCATTGCAGTAAGGATATCTATAGTCCATAAATGGGTTGGAAAGTTTGGGAACTGCACCCAAATTAGGGTGGTCATGGTTGTCATGGTTGCAGGATCAAAGCCTAGAAATCATGGTTGGAAGGATAAAATTGCACGCCCCAAAACCATGGTCCATCATCCATAATTTTCGGTCAATCCTATGCCTGGTGAAAGTAGGCAATGAAGAAATCCTTAGAGTAGAGGAGAAGGTCATAGTTGGGACTCTAGGATCTATTCAACCATTTCTTCAAAGCTACAACATAAGGCCCGTCCTTATTGAAATGACATATTAACACATGTTTTTTGAAGAGAGATTGCCTAGCAAAAACGAGAGGATCAAGCACCTCTACCTCTAGCACTGGGTTGATCCTCACGTGGCGATAATAAAGATTGGTTCAAACTCTAGGAACTAATTATGAAAGTCATATGGTGGAATCTATGGATTGTCGTAAATAATTTGATATTTAACAATCTGTTAGTGACTCTGCAAATCGTTGCCCAAAAAATCAAGAGGCATATTGTGAGTTTAAAAAAAAAATCATGGTTGCAAGCAGGGATCTATATCAAAGATCTAAGATTTATACCATGTATGGATAAGGGGCATGAGGGAAGAAACCCTTGGCCACCTCCTATTGTCCTTATCAATTGAGTCTCCTAAAGCAAGTGACCTTTCACCATGGGAATTAACATATGGGCAAGTAATTGGAGGAGAAAGCGTGATAACCTATTCTATGCAAGCAAACCAACACACAATATATCGAAAGAAAACCGTAGGCAGCTAAATGGGACTTACCAATGATTGAACTTCTGATCGTGGGTTCTCTCATTGAAGAAGATTGAGATGTGTTCGTTTTTCTAGATCTTATTAGCTTAATTAGGATGTTTGTCTGGAAAATAACAAGTATAACAAGATGCATAAGATATAACAGATACACAAGACACAAAGATTTTCACCAGGGAACCCATAAAGGAGAAAACATCGTAAACTTCCTCAGAATAGTACAGTCACAAAGACTATCATAAGATGATCAAATGCAGTAATAAGAAGTATTTAGCAGCTATTTATCTCTCCTTCTTTCTCTCTCTCATGCGAACTTGAGTGAGTGTGAGGTGTGTATAAATGAGGGAGGGCGCCTCCCTATTTATACTAATCAAGTGATTGATCTATTACATGACTAGGGCTGACCTGTTACCCTAACAGTGTCGACTTCTCCTAGAGAGACTCCAAATACACATTCCATGATGTTGCACTGGGGACTATTTGTTATCAACCCAAATGGCACTTCTCCGTCCGAGTGCCGACACTGCATTTGTTGGCACACAAAAGGACACTTATGGATTGAAGGTTGCCTAAAACACTATAGATGGGCATGACATGAGATGCATTCACTATCCACCTAGCTTGCCATTTTTACCTTTTTACATGTTGATTGTTGTACACGACTCTTTCCACAGCAACTCATGTACATACGCGACTATCTCCACAGCATACTGCGTACTGTACGCGAGTATTGTTGTTGCAACCGGTTTCCCTTATAGCAACTCGTGTGTCATACACGGGTTGCCAGTATCAATACTCGTGTACGCCTCCATTCGAAATTAAAAATAATAAAACATGATTAATGGAGATTTGTTAAGCCTTAAACATTAACTATCTTAACTGTCTCAACCTCCTCAACCTTCAAAACTGCTCTATTTTCCTTAGTATAAATAGAGGCCTTTGGGAGGGTATTAATCAATCATACTTGGAGAGCAAAGTTATGCTGGTGGTATATCTTCAAAAGTCTTTGGAGCAGCAGAACTCAGAATCCTTTGGTTGCAGAGGAGTCCTTGTTTCAAGCGTTGGGTTGTACACTTATCTCATTCACTGTTGTTAATAAAGAGAATCCTTCTTCCAACTTTGTGTTGACTCTCTTTCATGTATCATGGTTTGATGAATATTTATGATTAAGCACTCTATATATTGTTTATCTAACTTGTCATATATATATGTATAAGATTGTACTTAGAGGATTTGTTTTTCATAGGTGAAGGAGGTGCATCCCTGAAAGCTTTGGAGAGGAGCAGAGCGGGAGAAGACAAAGCTTGGATCAACTGTCGTTAATCGAGTGAGTCCATTATATCTTCCTATTTCCTTTCTATACTTTAAAGCTGATTGTCTGCAAGTTTTAAGAGTACGTTGGTAACCCCAGACCCTCAGTTATAAGGGTGTTTATTCCTGAACAACAGAACTGGCGACTCTGCTGGGGACCCAAATTGCTGTGGGTTATTTTTGTTTACCGTTGCCCAGTCTTTGCCTTGAGTTTGTGTGTGGTATCCTGTCTTGGTTCATGCTTAGGATAGTGTTTGAAGACCTTGAGAAATTTTCTTTTTATTAGAAAATTTTGTACCTATACACGGGTTGCTTTTGCATCCAATGGTGTACAGAGGCCTGCATACGCGGGTTGCTCTCTATGACAGTCACGTACAGTACGTGGGTTGGCCTTATACACAGTCGCGTACAAGCCTGAGTATTCAAATTTTTGGGTCAGGGTTTGCTTGTCCCTGTCCCTCTATAAAGTCTATTTGATGGTTGGTTTTCCTTATAAGCACTGTACTGTGAGTTTGATGACCTTGTTGGCCACACCTTCTGCTTTCTTGTAAAGCCCTTGAGTTCTTTTGTTTGGATTGTCTTTCTGTTGCAATTTGGAGTGGATTTGCCTATTAGGGTTATAGGTCCAAGTGTTGGTTGTCTGAATCAGTGATTAGGGTTCTAGACACTGTTTATACCTTTCTATTTTCGAATAGTGATTGGTTTGCCACTTGCCTTTGTGTAATTTCAGTGATTTCCTTTCATTGTATCCACCCAAGCTAGGGTTCCAAGTCTTCCTTAGGTGGTTGATGCTTGCTCTTATCAATCTGTCTACTTCACTTTGCTTATTCTATATAGTTAGTTTAATTCAAGCATACTCAAGAATTGTGCATTTAGGTGCATAGTAGTTGTCTATTTGGTTTACTTACATTACTTGCTTGCATTAGTTGATAGGTTGTTTTTCTTTTGCATTTATAAAAGAAAAATAAAAATAAAAAACACATGTTTGCTTTATATGCATGTAGATTAGGTTTTTAGTCTAGATTGCATGGCATATCATTGTTTTTGAAAATAAAAAATAAAAAGAAATCGTTCTTTTGTGGCTTTCGAGTTTCTATTTAAAAGAAAAAGAGAATAGTTGTTGCTTTTTGCATTCCATTTCTCTTTGTTTAGTCATTTTGTTTCAACTTTGAGTCAAAACACCACATAAGTTTCACGCCATTTACCCTCTAACTAAAAAAAACCCTTAAAATAAACGATATAATTTAAAAATTATTAGTAAGTTTTATTTTATAGGGTCATACACCAACTAGCTCATGCTAGACTTGTGGGATAGGGAGTTTAAACTCCCCACAAGTGTTAAAATTCAGACATAGGTGGTCAATCACTAGGTAAACCCTTTTTCTATGTTGATTGTATCTAGGAAGCTCTTCTCAAATGGGAATTAAGCATGAGGCCGCGTGGAGGCTTGGACTGAGGAGATAACCCTCTGATTCCTTGTCGAAACGTAAATCAGGACTTTTACGCATCTGGGGATTCTGTCCTAGACAGAGTTTCAGGCTCAGCTACCCTGCCCATGCGTACAAGTTAGGCTTGCGACTGTCCCCCCCCCAAACTATCAATATAGTTGAGCTAGCCTTTAGTCTCTTTGACATCTAGGGTTCATACACAGGTACACCGGAAGGCTATTTCTGGTTGACCTTGGACGGGCTTGGAAGGTAACCCCGGTAGAAGGTGTGGGAAGGCAGTGGGCGATTCCTCTGCTTGTGCCTAAGAACATCTACAGGGACGCCAAGTAACTGTCTATCAGCTTTCTTTTGGAAATCATATCTTATACCTATTTGTTTGTTTGGATTTAGGAATTTTTAGTGAGTGCTGTGTGGTTTGCCTGTACTTAGTGTGCCTTTAACTGTGTGCTTTGTAATTTTGGTTGCCTGACAACCTCAGACTTTGCCTCCTAGTTTGAAACTATGGCTAACACCCCTTTGAACACCAACTAAGAGATCCCCATGCTGGGAACTCCTTGTACTATTCCTCTCGCAAGGAATGTTGGTGTTCCCTTGATGACCACCCTGAATCTACCTGGATTCACCCTAGGGCTACCAGTGTGGTTGTTTTCCACTCCAACCGTCCTGAATGCTCCTGATGCTTCTCAAGTAAGCTCCTTATATCAAGGGCATCAAAACACTACTTCCCCTTCACCTATATTTGATTCTCCTCCTCCTTCTACCTCATGCGGTGAAAGTACTGATACTAGTAACCCGCAATCTAAAAGGAGTAAAAGAAGAAGGAATATGAAGAAGGCACATAAGAAAGGGGGCACCCATTCAACCTCTACAAGTCAAGTTGAACCTCACCACCCAGCCTCTGAAGTTCATGCTAGGGGCACCTATCCAACCTCTGCAAGTCATGTTGGATCTCAGCACTCAACCTCTGCAAGTCAAGTTGATCTTCACCATCCAGCCTCTGGTGTTCATGCTGGTGGGATCCTTAGAACCTTTCCAAGTCATGCCGGATCCAGTCTCTCAGCTTCTGTAGTTCATGCTGAGGGCACCCGTTCAACCTCTGATGTTCAAGTTGAACCTCCCCATCCAACCTCTGCAAGTCATGTTGGATCCATCAACCCAGCCTTTGAAGTTCATGCTGGGGGCACACACTCAACTGTTGCAAAGCATGTTGATATTAACCATTCAACCTTTGTTGTTAATGTTGGTGGTGTCCATCCAACCTCTGAAGGTCATGTTGGACCCAGTCTCTCAGCCTCTATAGTTCATGCTGGGGGCAGTCTCTCAGCCTCTGTGGTTCATGCTGAAGATAATTCGTCAACCACTGTGAGTCATGTTGACACGGTTGAAAAGACTACCCTTTCAAAACACAAGCCCAAGTTTCCTTGTAAGCTTTGTGAGGGAGACCACCTTACTTATAAATGCCCTTCTATCGCGGAGGTGCGAAGGGTTTGGCTTCATGGTCATCCCGTTTTTTAACATTCTGAATCTTTTCAACAACCAACCTCTTGTAGTCAAGTTGGACCTAGTTACCCAGCCTCTGGTGTTCATGTTGGGGGCAAACTCTCAGCCTCTGTAGGTCACGCTAAGAGAAAACTCTCAGCCTCTATAGGTCATGCTGAGAGAAAACTCTTAGCCTCTGTAGGTCATGCTGAGAGAAAACAGTCAGCCACTGCTAGTCATGTTGACACCGTTGAGAAAACTGGTCATTCGAAGTGAAAACTTAAGTTCCCTTGTAAGTTATGCGAGGGAGATCATCTTACTCACCAGTGCCCTACTATCATAGAGGTGCGAAGAGTGTGGTCCAAGACTTAAGAATTTCCTTCTCCTGAACAACCTATAGTTTCTCTCAACCTTTGGTTGATCAAGTGGTCAAACCAATCTCAGATTTGGTCAATCCCACTCTTTGTTCGAAGAGTGATCCTGATGTGATTGAACCAATGTTATCTTTGGTCAATCCCACTCTCCCTTCGGAGAGTGACTTTCACGAAGCAGTTGAATCGATTCCATTGTCGATCAATCCCACTCTTCCTTTGGAGAGTGAACTGTCTGCTAGTCACATTTTCTTCACTGCCAATTTAGAACTTACTGAACAAGGGGGCACTGATTGGGATCAACCCCCACCAAGCTCTCGGATTGCTTCCTTTGATTGGGATAGCCTAGTTGAGCCGCGCCTTCCTTCTAATGCACCTTTCCAGATAAAGGTCAAAGTTGAATCATACATGATTGCTCATTGTATAGTTGATGAAGGAGCCTCAGTTAGTATTTTTTCTGCTCGTGCTTGGCGAGGCATGGGATCTCCCAGCCTTGTGTCGACTGCTAGTCAGTTACTGGCATTTGATAGAAGAACTTGTATAGCCTTGGGAATACTTTCTCAAACACCTGTTACTTTGGGTGGGAAGACCGTCTTAGTTGACTTCATGGTAGTAGAAGACCCCTTGGACTTCGATATGCTCCTTGGACGTGATTATGTCTATGCCATGCAAGCTGTGGTGTCAACAATATTTTGTGTGATGTACTTTAATCATGGTGAAGAAATTGTCACTATCGATTAGTTGGATTTTCTTGATCCTTCTCTTGACCCAACTAGAGACTAGGTCTTTAAGTTTATTGATTCCCAATGTTTCTATAGACACTACCCTGCCATAGGTGAGCTATGTGGCCTCATGTCCCTTGCGTTCAATTGCTACTGAGAAGCAGCCTCTGTTTTCATGCTTACCTTCTCGGGACTTGGTCCCAGTAGTTGAATAGGTGATTCATACTGTACAGACTGTGGAGCCTTCTCTCCACTCTATCAATCCATTTGAAAGTTTAGACATGTGTCCTATCTCGGATGATCTCCTTCCTTCGGATGAAGTCTTCCTACAATCTGTGATACAGTTTGATCTTCTTTTGGATGTTGGTTCAGTTGTGACTAAGTCTAACCCTGATTTGCCTAGTAAGCCTGATCTTTCTTTTTATGTTGGTCTTATCGAGTCTTTGAACTCTCCCTTTGATCAGCAAGTCAGTGATCCTGATGAGTTTGATTTTTCTTATGAATTTCTCAACTCTTGTGATACTGAGTTTGCTCTTGCAGACTCTATCTCCCCTGTTGATATTTGCTTTCCTTATGAGGTTGATATTACTGATTATAAACCCTCGAGCCTTGGTGCTATAGAATCTTCTTTGGTTGATTTTGCCTTGACTTTCCCTTTTGTAGAAGAGAGCAAAGTCGCACGTGTTTCTGCCAAAGTGACCTGCATCAGATCTTTTCTTCTGAATGTGATCCTGATGTTGTTGTTTCTTGGAGACAGGATTCTTAGTTGGATTCACAACTGTTTACTAGCTTTGTCTTGTTTTTCAAACTGTAACTGCATTTGCATGTGCCCTGCTCGCGCTTATGAGCCTAATGTCGGCTTCCACGCTTTTAGCTCGTTGTATAAGCCCTCATCTTTGCTCTCATCAATGCTTAGCCTTATATCATTTTGCCTTTGCAGCTTGACACCTTTTACCTTGAGGAGATGTTCCTCGAGTGTCTTTACCTTGCTCATGTTCCTTGCATTATGCATAGGTTTTTTCCTTGCGCTTGGAACTAGTTTTGCTTGCCCCTCACACTCATCTCCTCGCATTTAGAGCATTCTTTTTGCTCTCCTTCGAGCTCGTTAAAAACAGTAAGGAGGCCACGAGTTGACTTTTCCGGACTCGTTAAAACTTCACGGGAAAGATATTGAGTTTCTTTAGGCCCAGGTCTAACTCCTCAAAATAGGCTTGACTGCCGAGTAAACTTGTCCATTCAGGCTTGTTAAGAATATGTGAATGGGCATCCACATTGGTGGTAGGTTATCACTTTCTCGGACCATGTGGAATAATACGAGAAAGGAACACTCTCTTTTCTTCGGAATTGAGAAGAGTATTCTCAGGCATAGGTTTATCTCTTTTCCGGACCTAAGGGACTAAACTTACTGAAAAGGAACCCCCGGTATGAGCTTAGTTTTCTATTTTTCGTGCTCTGGACCAAAACATGAAAAAGATTCCAAGTGTACTTTATGTCTTTATCATGCTCGTTAAATCCTAAAGAACAAAGCATCGAGTTTATTGTTGTAAGCCCCATTTCTCGTAATCAAATGGATCTTTCTAAGTGATCTTGCCTTCCTTCACACTTGTTAAACTCAGGCTATATGCTGCTTTTGAAGGAGCATTGGGTAGGTGGTAATTTAACCTTTTTCGGACCTTCCTGACTAAGTACGAAAAATGTGTGCCTTACTTATTCGAAAGCTAAGAGAGTTCTTTTGTGGTTTGTTTTATACTTTTTTCAGCCTCATGAGACTAAATTGGATGAAAAAGGACCCCCCTGGACTCTTCTTTGGAGTTTCCAGACTCTCTAAACTATGAAAACACCACTGAGCATGTACTAGTTTGGGCTCATTACATACACGAATCAGTGACACTATCAAGCAATATTATCTCTTCTCTTCAAGCTTGTTAAAAAATGAAGAAAGACTCGAGTTGACTTTCCTAGACTCATTAAAATTTAACAGGGAAGGTAAGGAAGAAGTTTTCTCTTGTTTTCAGTTAGTGGCAGCATGTCATCCTTGAACATAGCACTCTCTGCCTTTTCCGATACCCATGTTTCAGTGTTCACTTTCACTTCAACTATTACTTCGAGTTTATTACTCCTCCTCTTGTTCGTTCTACCTAGGGAATCTGATCATGTCTCCTACATGACAGATAAGTCTAGTTGTTCTATCTATAAAGTTAAAAGCTACCTTGGGTCATCTCTATGTCGTGCTCACTGTTCAAGGACTTAACTCAATGTTTGATCTATATCCTGATCCCATCATTGACGTATATGTTATCCCTTGTGGCCCCCTTCTTTTACCCAGTTCCTAGTCACTCTTGTGATCTATTGGAGGATCTATTACCTTCCTTATCATAGCATGGTTCCGCATCAGCACTTCTTGACGATGAAGACCTAGAGTTTTGACGATCGTACCTCAGGATTCACTTTCATCGTTGGTGAATTCCTTTGCTTTAGTTGTCAATTATCACCTATTGATTGACAAACTGTTGAATCCTCTCCATGTTTGACTTCAACCTACATCTATTCACATGGCTTGGATTGTATTGGTTCTTTGGGATTGTTTATGGAGACCTTAGTTCCCCATCTATGGACTAAGTTGCACAAGATTATGTTCTACTTATGTACACAGCTTCCAGATCTTTGAAGACTCATCATTATTGTATATTGTGGCTTCAATCCACCTTTGTAATATATGTGGTCTTATACCCGTACTATATGATGTAATCAAACATTTGTGAAGGAGCTAGTGTTCCAGTATATTGAACATAGCATTCTCAGATATGACTTTGTATATGAAATTATTATGTATTTGTTTCAGGTACTACCTCTGCTCCATTGGATTTCTGAGTTCTCCAAAGATAAAGATTATAATGTATTTCGGCCATTGCTTCTCTCTGACCTCACACATTAGGGGGCAACTGTTATCAACCCAAATGGCACTTATCCGTCCGAGTGCCGACACTGCATTTGTTGGCACACAAAAGGACACTTATGGATTGAAGGTTGCCTAAAACACTATAGATGGGCATGACCTGAGATGCATTCACTATCCACCTAGCTTGTCATTTTTACTTTTTTACATGTTGATTGTTGTACATGACTCTTTCCACAGCAACCCGCATACATACGCGACTATCTCCACAACATACTGCGTACTGTATGCGAGTATCGTCGTTGCAACCCGCGTACAGATCTGTACGCAGGTTTCCCTTATAGCAACTCGTGTGTCATACGCTGGTTGCCAGTATCAATACTCACGTATGCCTCCATTCGACATTAAAAATAATAAAACACAATTAATGGAGATTTGTTAAGCCTTAAACATTAACTATGTTAACTGTCTCAACCTCCTCAACCTTCGAAACTGCTCTATTTTCCTAAGTATAAATAGAGGCCTTGGGGAGGGCATTAATCAATCATACTTGGAGAGCAAAGTTATGTTGGTGGTATATCTTCAGAAGTCTTTGGAGCAGCAGAACTCAGAATCCTTTGGTTGCAGAGGAATCCTTGTTTCAAGCGTTCGCTTGTACACTTATCTCATTCACTGTTGTTAATAAAGAGAATCCTTCTTCCAACTTTGTGTTGACTCTCTTTCATGTATCATGGTTTGATGAATATTTATGATTGAGCACTCTATATATTGTTTATCTAACTTGTCATATATACATGTATAAGATTGTACTTGGAGGATTTGCTTTTCACAGGTGAAGGAGGTGCATCCCTAAAAGCTTTGGAGAGGAGCAGAGCGGGAGAAGACAAAGCTTGGATCAACCGTCGTTAATCAGGTGAGTCCATTATATCTTCCTATTTCCTTTCTGTACTTTAAAGCTGGTTGTCTGCAAGTTTTAAGAGTACGTTGGTAACCCCAGACCCTCGGTTATAAGGGTGTTTATTCCTGAACAACACTATTGCCCCGACTTACAATGGAGGTTGTACCTCAAGGTCTAGACACAATAAAGACATCTTGCAAGGATGAAAACACATCTCTAATAGGGGTACAACAACATACAATGATAATGTACATCAAAATATCTTCTGAAGTTACAAATACATCAACACCCCCTCTTAACTAGGAAGGTATTCTCTCCAATCCACAGTCATCAACACATATGGTCAAGTCTTCATCGTGGAGTCATCTTCACAGAGTCATAGAGTCATCATCATAGTTGTTTCCGTCATCATCTTCTTATCGATCATTGAATGGTACTATATGTCATCAAAAGTTTCTACATATCCAACCCTTTTTCATGTTGGGTGTAGGCCTAATCTTCATCCAGGTCTTCATCTCATCTTGAGCAAGCCATCATGTAGGGACTATCCATGACCTTCTTAATATTTCCATAGCAATAACCTGCATCTTCTACCTTTATCTCATGGTATCTAGATCATCTCTTTTGTCCTGCACAAAACAAAACAAAATAGAGCACAAATAGCACAACCCAGATGCAGACCACCTGCGTTCTATCACCATAGGAGTAAGCCATGATGTTTTCATGTCGTCAAGAAAACTTGTAGCTTCTACTATGCGATAATCGCCCAGGAGCACACTCAGTGCATTACATCTCTACACGATCAACCTGCGTTCTACCAGTAGAGGAGAACCATCTAGGTGCACCTCATGTACTTTGTGACCTTATCATCTCAACATGGGAACACACATGTATATAGGTATATATGTAAGAACTGATTACAACCAAACAACCTGCTACACCAGGAATTTTAAGTTCTAAGTCAACCTTAAGGACTTATTACATTTAAACAACTTGCGGCCAGGATCTTTTTCGTTCAGATAACCTTTGGGGCGTATTACCTCTGAGTAACATGCGTACAACGCCAGGGCTCCTTTTACACTCTGTTACACCGTATCCAAGTGTAATGACCTAGCCCATATCCGGGTTAAGGAGGAAGATGTTCCATCTTAAGAATAATAATGTATAAATATATAATAATTGAATGGATGATTCACTACAATGGATATGCCCCCCTTAAATATGGCTTGGCCATCAAATATTGAAGAGACACTTCTCTTCATAAACTATATTTAATATTATTAATTACGATTAATAATGATTACCTATTTATTTACTATTTTATTGTTGTAACATTGCCTTCCCCTTAGGAAATCTTTGTCCTCAAAGCTTAGATTATTGTTGTCATCGTTTCATTCTTGTTTTGTGTTTAAACAACACCATTACTTTCTTTATGTCTTTTGTTTTAGAACTCGTATTAGGTATGTGTTTGGTCTTTGCGCGATAGCTTGTCAACTTCTCTTCACTTGTAACCTAAATTTGTACTCCATTATGTTTATTATTGTTGTTCCATTTTCCATGTACATGAATACAAGGAATTTTTTTTTGGCTGGACATATCAATCCTACAAAATGAAGGGTATTTATGGTCCTTCATTGCTAAAAAGTTTGCTATTGGATGTGTAATATTCATCATCAACCATTTTAATGCCATCTTTGTTCTTGGTTCAAGTTTTTCATGGTTGTGTTTATGTTCATACTTTGTTTTAGAAATCGCTTGTCCTATGATACTTAGGATGTCATTGTGTATTGTTTCCCTTTCATTATCCTTACGCTTTATCTCAAGAAGTGATGTCTCCTGGGACTTCTCATACTTGAAGTTGCCAAATAATGTTATATTTAGGTTTTTCCAGGGTGGTAGAACAGTTAAGGTAGATGATGAATCTAAAATATCTGATTTCCTTGACTTGAATTCCTTTGCATATTATAGGATCCATCCTTTGTCATTGTATTGGTCACCATTATTATCAAGAACATTGGCTTGACTCTTATTATGATCTTGGTTGAGGCCATTTTTATCAAATATATTATTGGTATTTTGGTCATCACTAAGATATTTTGTCTCCTTGTCTTGTTTATTGTCTTGATTGACTTTATTGCTCTCATTTTTGTTGACATACCGGTCGAGCATATCTAAGTTGTTGATATGGTTTGTACTAGACCTTAGTTTTTCTAATACTTCCATTATTGTATTTTGGTTTTGTGTCATGATGCCCAGGTTTTGTGCCATGGTGCTTATGTTTTGTGTTATCACGCTCATCTTGTCATCTAACTTTTTTGTTTCTCGTTCATGATGTCTAGTTTGTCATCAAGTCTTCCTTCTAGTACTATAACAACTTCATCTTTGATTTCTTTCTTAAGTGTTTCCTTGGTATTTTTCATTTCTTCCTTCCAGTTTTTTTGGTTGCCGAAGAGGGTCTTGATGTCCTTCTCCAATTTCTCGATTTGGTCTTTTAATTTAGCCATGGTCTTGGTCCTTGTATGCGAAGGTGTGTATTTGGACACTATTTTGGCTTTATAT
>LPNX011166499.1:191265-271599 GCA_001517045.1 Pseudotsuga menziesii
TAATAAAAAACAAATTTATTTTTTAACAAAATTAATTATTACACATTTGATATTATGTAATAAGAACAGTTTTAATATAATATTTGTTTTTGTAATTTTTCTTTTGTGGAGTGACAACAACAAGCTGGAGCGGTCGTGATGCAGCAGCAGCGGAGGTTGTGAGAGGTGGGGAGACGTGTGGGTTGGAGCGGATGAAGATGGCTATGGAGGAAGGAAAATGGGTGGAAGGAGGGACTGGGCGTGAAGAGAATGGAGGCGTGAATATGGAGAGAGTGAAGGATCTTAACTTGAATTGATCAGCGACAGGGCTTGGAGTTGCATGTGGATGTTTGTGTGGACGATCGGTGAGTGAGGAGGTCGGCAACGAGAGCAGGGGTGGAAGGGTGGGACGCAGCGAGAGCAGATGGGGATGGACGCAGACGATGGAGTAGGTGGGAGATGGACCAAGGGGATGTGGGTTTGTGGTGGTTGTGAGGGAGAGGGAAGGATGAGCGTGGAAGGGGTTGTGCATTGGGCAGGTTGGATGGAGAGAAGGGTGCGCGAGAGTTAGGGAAGGTAGTGGGCGGAGGGATGTTAGTGTGGAATTAAGGAGTTGGGGAGCAGCGTGAGGGTGCTGCTAGGGTGAGGCACGCATAATAGATTCGAGAGATGTTGGAGGACAAAGGCGGAGGGGAAAAGGGAACATGGAATGGAGTGTAGGGTTATGTGAAGTAGCAACAGGCGTGGAGTTGTTGGAGATGAGGTGGAGAAGAGGATATGGGGTGTGGTGGAAGAGATAAGAATGAGTGGGAAGAAGGTGGGAGTGTGTGGGGAGAAGAGCGCAAGGTGGAGTGAGAGGACGCGGTGTGGAGAGGAAGCGCAAAGGGTGGAGTTGGTAGGTTGTGAGAGTGGGCTTCAAAGATTAATGGCATAGAGAATGAAAGTGGGGATGAAAAAGATCAGTGATGAATAAGAAGTGAATGGAGGGAAGAAATGAGAAATAAACATAGGAGCCGAATACGAGCTTTAGTGGGTGTGCAGGGCTGAGGAGCCGATCTGGCTTTGATACCAATGTTACATTGTATCCGAGTGTAATGACCTAACCCATATCCGGGTTAAGGAGGAAGACATTGCATCTTCAGAATAATAATGTATAAATATAAATAATTGAATGGATTATTCATTAAAATGGATATGGCCACCTTAAATATGGCTTGGCCATCAAATATTGAAGAGACACTTCTCTTCATAAACTATATTTAATAGTATTAATTACGATTACTCATGATTACCTATTTATTTATTATTTTATTGTTGTAGCACACTCAAACAACCCACATGACTTATTACATTTGAGTAACCTGCGTACCATGTCAGGGCTCATATTTACACTCGAATAACCTGTCTCAGGACTGATTACGTCGAATGATAACTTGCAAGATTCACCATGATTGATTACATCAGAGAACAATCTACAGGAATGACTACGTCTGAGCATCCTACTTCACCAGGATTTTCCCGCTCGGACAACCTATCTCATTCCCCATGTGAGATATTATGCATCTGCGTCTTTTGGTCTCTTGCTATTTCTAGCATGGAAACATATCAGGACTGATTACATCCAAGGATAACCTACGAGCTTCACCATGACTTATTACATCCAAGAACAACCTACATGACTGATTACATTTATGCAACCTACGATCTTCACTGGGATTTTACGCTCAAACAACCTATTTCTCCATCTATGTTATAACATATCATTCCCTTTTTTGAGGGGTCTCATTCTGGACCACACCTAGTCTTTCTATGAAGTACTCAAACTTCACTCTGGTTAGAGGCTTGGTCAGCATATTGGTTGTCTGCATGTTCGTTTCCACGTATTGGAGCTCCACTGCTCCTCTCTGCACCATATCCCTGATAGAGTGGAAGTTGATCTCAATGTGCTTCGACTTGTCATGGAACACATGGTTTTTCGATAGCTTCATGCATCTGTAATTGTCATAAAGGATACAAGTCACATCCAACTAGAGATTAAATAATTCAGACAGTAGCTTTCATGGCCACAATGCCTTGCAACTAGCTGAGCAAGCAACAACATACTCTACCTCAGTTGTACTCATCGCCATGCATGATTACTTCTTGTTGAACCAGGAGATCATTCCAGATCCCAAACTGAAGCAACAAATCGAAGTGCTCTTCCTGTCAGTGGCATTACCTTCCCAATCTGAATCAACATAACCATGTAGGTTAATCTTCTGATTCACATCATATTTGAGCCCATACTCTACTATACCCTTTAGGTACCTCACTACATCCTTTGCAACTATCATGTGAACATGTCTCGGATCTGTCAGGAACTGGATCAGGGTGTTCACCGCAAAGCATATGTCTAGCTTCGTATTCGTGAGGTACATCATTGAGCTAATCATCTAATGATACAGCGTTGCATCAACTGACTCAGATGAAGCATCACTCAAAAGCTTCAAGTTAGATTCCATAGGTGTGGATATTTCCTTGCAATCCAACATTCTGAATATCTTCAGAATATCCACTGCATACTTTTCTTAACCAAGGAAGATCCCATCTATACTCTGTCACACCTCCATTCCTAATAAGTAGTGCATCATGCATAAGTATTTCATCTCGATGTATGTATCAAGTCTCCTCCTTGCATCTATAATGAGTCCCTCTTTGCCTGTTAGGAACAGGTCATCGACATTTAACAGGAGCATCATTGATCATCCTCCTTCAACCTTGAAGTATAGGTTGGAATGTGCTTTATTCTTAGTAAATATTAGGCTCATCGGGAAGCTATCCATCCTGATGTACCATGTCCTCAGTGCTTGTTTCAATCCATACAAGGCCTTCTTCAATTTTCACACATGGGTCTGTCTGTCATGTGTCTCAAATCCTAGTGGTTGTTCCACATACACTTCCCCCTCGACTACACCATTAAAATAAGCTATGTTAACATCCATTCGGTGTATTTTCCATTTTATAACTGCTGCCAATGCAAGTATGGTCCTAATGGAAGTGTACATCGCTATGGGTGCAAATGTCTCTTCGTAATCTATGCCTTCTTTCTGTGAAAATCCTCGTGCTACGAACCTTTCCTTGTATTTCTCGATGACGCCATCTGCGGCATGCTTGATCTTGTAAATCCACTTTGAAGTCATGATAGACTTCTTTTTCAGTCCCAGAACTATCTCCCAGACACCATTCTCAATGATTTACTAATACTCCTCGATCATATCATCCTTCCATTCTTTATTTTCTACAGCCTCTTCATAGGTGGAAGGTTCTCTGTCAATGATGTCACACAGCAAGGTCACATAACTATTGTAGGGCTTTTCCCTTTTTCTTTCTCTATGTATTTCTTCTGGAGCGTTATACCTTTTTTCTTCTCGTATGAGCTTTTGTGCCCATGTGGGTTTCCCCTTATGGGATTCCTTCTCAAGGAGTGTCTCTACCGGCTCTTGTGGTTCTAACATGTCATGATCTTCATGGTCTTCTGGAATTGCTTCTCCAATTTCCATACCTAGGTCTCTCACTTCTTCAGGTTCCTCATCCTCTTGAATAGGTGTCCTCTTGGATCTGAAGTATGTTAAGTATTCGTCAAAGGTTACATCTCTACTGATGTCAATCTTCTTGAATCCTGGGAAGTATATTCGATAAGCCTTTGATGTGTCACTGTATCCTACGAATATACCCTTCCTCCTAGAAGGATTGAGCTTGGTCCTCTTCTCCTTTGGGATATGTATGTACACTGGGTAACCAAATATTCTCAAATGGTTGACTTCTGTTTTTTCTCCTGAGAAAGCCTCTTCCGGATTCTTGTTGTCAAGTACTCGATGAGGAGCACAGTTCTGTACATACAATGTTGTCCTTGTTTCCTCCACCCAAAGGTGCGTAGGAAGATACTGGTCATGTATCATTTCTTTTGTTGCTTCCATGATGGTTCGGTTCTTTCATTCCACAACCCCATTTTGATGAGGACTGTATGGAGTGCTCAACTCCCTCTTAATCCCAGACTCTCTGCATAGTTCCTTGAATTCTTCTGAGGTGAATTATACGCCATTATTTGACCATAGAGTCTTAATCTTCCTATCGATTTGGTTCTCGACCAAGGCTTTATATTCCTTGAACTTATCGAAAATTATCCAAATTTTAGGGGGCATATGGTCTAAATTTGGACGTGTAAGACATAAAAGCATTAAATGGAGAGGCCACCCTCTCCCATTCATCATAAAAGCATTAAATGGAGAGGCCACCCTCTCCCATCCATGGTATTTGACAACCCATGGTTTTGTTCCATGGTATGACTTCAAGGCAGATTGTACCTCTCTCATCCATGGTATTTGGCAACCCATGGTATGGCCCCAAGGCACATTGTAATAATGTTATAAAAATTCTCTATGCCTTCTCAATAAAGCATTCAAGGATTTTTGGCATCCTACATTTCTCTTACTCTATTGAGTTATTGGGTTATTGGTTTTGAGTGCTTTTCTTAGTATAGTTTGAGAAGTGAGGCTCAAAGAACCCTCTTTGAGCCTCACCCCTCCATGTGGCATATTTACTTATGTTTCTCTATCTAGGTTATTCACATCCTGGATCTCGTTGATGTGTCGTTCTGACAGCTAGTCCATTATGTTATCTCTTCTCCTCTGCTCTCAGCATTCAAGCCTTCCAAGTCTAATCCCTCAAGATCCAGATCAGAAAACTTATTTTTTCCCTTTCAAGAAAGATATCCAAGTCTTACATGAGAAATCATCTATAAAGGAAACATAGTATACACACCCACTTAATGAGCTAGATGACATGGATCTGCATACATCTGAGTGTACTATCTCCAATATTCCTTTAGCCTTGCTCTCACTATTGGGAAATGTCTTCTTCGCATTCTTTCCTGGAGCACGTCCTTTGCAAATTCCTTCATGCATTTCCTAGATCTCTGGCAGTCCAAAGACTGCTTTTCTTGCCATCGGTAGTGCTTTGTAGTGCATATGTGCAAGCCTCCTATGCCACAATTCGCTTGGCTCAATTGACTCATGAACCAGTGCTTGTTCAAGCTATCCCTTTAGCTTGTACAAGCCTTCGGCTTCTTCTCCAATCACTGTTGCATCATCTATTGTCTTCCCTCTGGACCACATCAAAACTTGGCCATTGAGAAATGCAACTCTCATTCCCATTTGCATCTAGTGTAGAGATGGAGAGAAGATTCTTCTTCAAACGTAAAACATATAACACATCCTTCATCTTTAAATATTTCTTGGAGTCTAGCTTGTATGAAGCTTCTCCACTCCCTTTTATGGGGTATTGATAATCATCCCCAAGTTTCACCTTGTGAGGTGACTCATGTTCATACATATTAACAAATGATTCATTGTATCCCATCATGTGTTTAGAAGCTCCACTATCCACAAGCCAATCATTGCTTCTGTGTGAGATAGTGCCAGCCAGTGATGAGATTAGCACGTACTCTTCATCTGAATCATCCTTCTCTCTTCTAAATCTTTTGTTTGTTGATTCATTGTCTTCGACAATATGAGCACGATGTCTCTTTTTCCTTATGGGACAATCTCTTGTGAAATGTCCCTTTTCATCACAAGTATAGCATCAAACATTTGAAGGATCTCTCTTGATCCTCTTTTGTTTCTTGTCCTTCTTATTGTTATGATGAAAGTTCTCCTTCTTCTCCTTCTTCTTGAAGTTCTTCCTAGTGTGAATTGTGAGTGCTTGATCTTCATTTGCTCCCATCTTCTCTTCTCTTGTCACAAGTCGAGCTTCTTCTTATGCGCATTCTTCTCAGAGTCTACTGAAAGAGATCAACCTCCTTCTTGCACAGATTCCTTAAATGAATGAGTCCCATGATCTAGGGAGACCATTCAAGGTAGTCATCACAATTTCTCCTTCTTTGACATTCTCTTCAAGTTGTTCTTTGATTTGAGCAACCCTTGTGAAGTAAGACTGTATAGTCTCGGAGTTCTGTATCTTCACATGTAATATCCTGATTTTGACCCCATTATATTAAAAATTGTATATGATGTAAATGTTGTACTAAATCATGGTGAGGAGCTCAAGGCCAAGGCCCCACCATGGATTTAGTGTTTTATGTATCGACAAGTAAAAGTGATGCATATGGTTTTAGTGCTAGCCAGGCAGATTATATTTTTTTTTAACTCAAATGGTTATATTTATATTTTTTGGGGGGAAAAAGAAGAAATTTTGGAATGACGTAGCAATAGCTAGATCAACCATTTACAATAAGGTCCGAAGGTAACTTCTAAAGGACCAAGAGTTTAAAAACAAAATCAGGAAAGAAATTCAACATTACAAAATTTAGAAAGTAGAGTCTTTAGCAACAGCTTCTCACACATAGAACTATTATGGTAGCGGCTGCATAATACAAGTATCTCCATTAGAACTGAAGCTTCCAAGAGGCAAAAGACAAGCTTTATTTGCCATTAAGTCCGCTTGCTTGTTTAATTCTCTCAGAATGTGAAAAGAAGAGACTTTCTCAAAATCCTTCATAAAATTTCGAATTCTTTGCAATATTTTATCCATTGAAGGTTAATTAAACTGTAAATTAGAATTTAACAGCTTTATCAAAACCTCTGAATCCCCCAAAATTTGAATCTCTTTGATACCAATCTGCTTGGCAATTTGGAAAGCCATGAGTAGACTGTAGCACTCTGCCTGATTGTTAGAACAAATTCCTAAGCCCCAACAAAAGCTAAAAAAATTCTCGCTGTCCGGAGAGTAGATTAAGCCACCAGCACCCGCAACTCCAGGGTTCCTTTTAGATGCTACGTCAAAGAAAATTGTAAAGACTCCCTTACTTTTCCACCAATGAGAAAATATATCTATTGAAAGTCTCAAACCCTAAGGAGGAGGCGCCGTTGGTTTGGGGAATTTTTTTTTTAACCACTGAGTTTCGAACTCAAATTGCAACCCAACCATCCTGACATCACTAGAGGAATAGAGGAAATTCGCTGCATAACCGTTTCAGGGATTTGCAATTTGGCTTTGTTAGCAACGTTCATAAGGGTCCATGTTCGGTCAGTAAACAACAATTCATTCCTTTCCAACCAGACTGCCCACCAAACGCATTTAGGAATGATGTTCCAGGCAATCCGTTCTTTGCAATTTCGATGGGGAATTGGAATTCGATCCAACCAAGTAGTAAACACCCACGGAACCATCAAGCTTGATGGAACGTCAATATTAATATCAGAGAGAGCCATACACCAGAATGATTGTGTAAAAAGACAGTCCACGAATAAATGGTCTGAAGTTTATAACGCAGCTTTACATAAGCAACAACGAAAAGGTCCAAGGAAGCCACACTTGCTCAAGTTCTCACCTGTTAGTACCTTTTGATGCATGAGGAGCCATGAAAAAAAATTAACCTTTGGCAGTCCATAAATTGACCAAATCGAATTCCATATTGCCGGTTTTAGCAAAGAAACATGAGAAGATTGAATTTCAGCAAATCCATGTCCCGTGGAATAAACACCAGTGGAACCCCAAACCCATTTATCTTTCAAAGAATGGTGAACTAGAGCTAACTCGGACAATGCTTTAATCAAAGTTTCTTGTTTTGAAATCAATTGGTCTGGTATTTCCGGGAAATTCCAACCAATCCAATTCCCCACCTCATCCCATAAGCAAATGTCTACTAAGCGAAGGAGACCTTTATTAGACAACCATAATTTGATCTCAGAAATCGAGTTTATGGAGGAAAGAGGAGGAATCCCAAGAATCCGATCTTCCCACAAAAAAATTCCTTTCCCATTACCCGGGATTCTATATAAATGATGTTAAATTAGATTTATACTTTTACTGCACAAATTCCAAATAGCAGTACCTGAAGGAAGCTTTTCTGATTTTAAATTTCTCACGGATCCACCTTTAAGATATTTATGCGAGAAGAGCTTACTAACTGGATGGTTCTTATCAGCAAAAATCTGCCATATAAGCTTACCACCCAAGGCGAGATTAGCTAATTCTGGATCTCTTATTTGTAGTCCACCTTCACTTACAGGTCTTTTAATAATTTCCCATTTAACCAAGTGGATTTTTTTTTATGTCCTTTTCCCCCGGTCCAGAGAAAATCCCGAAGAATCTTGGCTATCTGAGCTGAAATAGACTTGGGAGCTAGAAGCAATGAAGACTAGAAAATGGGGAGGGAAGAAAGAACTGATTTTATCAAAATCAATTTCCCTGCTTTTGTCAACCAATGTCCACCCAAAGAGACAATTTTTGCTTTTAATTTGCTCAAAACATCTAGCCAAAGCGAAGGTGGACTAGCACCCAAGGTTAAAGGGAGACCCAAATATTTGATCTTTACCCACTGAACAAAGCCAGGAAAACCCAAAGTATTAGAAATTTGATGCATTTTCATAGGATCCAACGTTCCAACCAAAAACCCCACGTTTTTCCCTGTTGATCAAGCCTCCAGAAATAGAACAGAATTGATGAAGAATATCATTGAAGGCATGAGCAATATTTAACAAAGCCCCTCCGAGGATAAGAGAATCATCGACAAATAACACATGATTAATAAGCTTCACCCCTCTAGCAGCCCTGATTCCAGGCATTGTACCAACAATCATTTCAGCAGATAGCTTTGTGCTTAAAGCTTCTGCCATCAGAATGTAAAGGAAGGGTGACAAAGGACACCCTTGACGCAATCCACTAGAAGCTTGAAAAAATTATGCAGGTCTGCCATTGATAAGAGGAGCTATCCAAGGTATGTTTGTACATGCTTTTATCAAGCTTACAAACTCCACGCTGAAGCCAAAAGTGAGTAAAACTTGATATAGAAAGGAGAGGTTAACCCGATCAAAAGCATTTTTCATATCTAGTTTAATGATCATACCTTTCTCTTTCCTTTGATAGCTGGAGTGAATGGCCTCCTGTACTTGGATCACATTGTCTGTTAAATGCCGCCCTTTAACAAAACCTCCTTGCTGAGGAGAGATTAAAGAACCCAGCAAAGGCTTTAGTCTGTTAGCTAAGAGTTTGGCCAGGATTTTATAAGAGGCATTGCAAAGAGAAATAGGTCAAAACCTTTCAAAGGATGCAGGATTAATTTCCTTGGGGATTAAGGCTAAGAAAGTAGAATTGGTGCAGCCACCGACTTTGGATTTCCTAAGGAAGGAGGAGATCATACGAAGCAAATCATATTTAATAACTGGCCAACAAATTCTATATAAGTGAATTGAAAACCCATCTGGCCCTGGTGCTTTATCTGGTTCCATACCCCAGATTACCTCCACTACTTCTTGTTCTGAAAAAGGTTTTGTTAAACATGAATTAATCTCTGCATAAACCAGAAAAGGAATATAGGATAAAAATTCAAGTTTGATTGCATTGTCTGAAACGCCATCCTCGGTATAAAGCTGATGAAAATGAATAATTGCAGCCTGTAAAAGATCCAATTGACCTTTTATTACTACTCCATCTCTACAAAGAATTTCTGAAATGTGATTACATGAAGTTCTTAACCGGCATTGTCTATGAAAATAGGCTGTGTTTTTATCACCAGCAATTAACCAAAGACTTCTCGATTTAAGCCTCAAGGTTTCCTCTTCATGTCAAAAGGACTGATACGACTTGATTTGAGCAAGCTTCTCCTTTGATAAAATTGAATGAGAAATATCAATGTTTTCCAAATTGAATTGAATCTCAGCAAGTTCCTTAACGCTTTCTTTTCTGCTACTTGTTGGAGTAAAGAGAGGAATTTTGATCCATGCTTTCAATGCAAATTTTGTTCTTTTTAATTTTTGCTCCCAAATGAAACTTGGAGAGCCATCCACAAACTGAGACCATGCTTTATTTACTGTATCCAGAAATCCATCTCGCTCTTTCCATAATGGACTGAAACGAAACGGGATTGGACCATAATCTTCTTCATCTTTCAGAAGCAAGGATATGGGATGATGATCAGAGGAAGTCTTTGGAAGAATTTTAGAAGAAATAATAAAATTCTTGTCAAGCGAAGTACTCTGCACCAGAAATCGATATAGATGGGCTAAGATACTGTCAGAGCCAACCCTGTTGTTAGACCATGTAAATCGACCTCTCGTAGGCTTGTAATCAATGAGATCCCACGCATGCATAATGGACTCAACAAAATCCAACAAGGGATCTTTACCCATCAGGCCTCCCTTTTTTTCACTGGGATCGAGGGTGATATTTAAATCCCCTGCCACAATTATATTACTAAGGGAATTTGTATCCAGGAAATTTGAAAGGGAAAGCCAGTATTCCTTCTTCTCAACGTGGTTTACAGGTACATACAAGTTTAAAAGAGAAATTTTAGTCTTACTGACAAAGCACTATAACTTTGAAAAAATCCAATGTTGAGAAGAAAAAGAAGACAACATGGTGAATTTATCCGTCAACCAAATGGTAGCAAGACCCCCACAGGTGCCCCGGGCGCTGACAACAATACCATTATTTAAATTCCACATAGACTTGCTTAAGATTAGTAACAAATCCTTATCAATTTTTGTTTCTTGTAATAAAAGAATTCCTATAGGTTCCATTCTCAAAATATCTTTGACATCTTCTGATTTTTTGGGATTCCCCAATCCCCTGCAATTCCATGAACTGAGCTGCATTATTTACCTATACTGGAAGGGGTTGCTCCACCCTTATTAGGCCTATTCCTCTTGCTTCTGCCCAAAGTCATCTCAATGGTAGCTTAAGAACCTTGCATTTTCAAGCATTCCGCTTCTTCTTCTCTGACCTCTTTACAAGATTTTCTCCTAATCTTTTTTAAAGACTGTTCAATTGAGTCATCATTAGAGGAGCCATAGGAGTCTACCACTTTTTTCGTAAGGATTTCAGAATAGGAGGGAGAAGAAGGTATCCTTGAAGGAGAGTAATGAATTTTCTGCATAATTGAAACACCAGAAGGTTGACTAGCAGGGGTCTCTATATTCCCAACAACTTCTTCAATTTCGCTATAAAGCACTTCAGAAGGAAGTATCTCACCTTCTTAAGGAGGATGAATCTGATCTTCCAGCGGGCCCAAGACAACAAACGGATTGATGGATGCCGAATTTCCTGTATCTTTTTTTGAAAAGTTCTTCTTCACCTCAGTAATGACTCTATTCCCTGTTGGTTCTCTTCCTTTCGAATTATTACCTTGCTTAGAAGGACCTTCTTTCTGAATAAGAGTCCATTGCTCAGCTTTCTCAAGTACAGGGATGTCTTCAACTTTCTTCTTACAATTCCTAGCAAATTGTCCATAACCGTGATAATGGCGGCATTTAAAAGGAAGTTGCTCATAATCAAGTTCTTGGATATGAGACCAATCTACCACAGTTAAATTGATCGCTTCAGGCAATCCTGTCTCTAAATTAACTTCTACACAAATTCTTGCACAGGAATATTGATCTTTACTTTCTTCCCTATCTATGTATTTTCCTAGTTTGTTTCCGATGGTTCCCAAGGATTCAGAATTCCAACAATGGAGTGGCAGGTGAGGGAGCCGAACCCAAACTGGAACAACAAAAGGAACATCTTGTGTGGGGTCGAAATCAGGGGTCCATTTGTTCAAGTAAAGTCCTTGTGGTCCCATAAAATAGGGGCCATTTTGAAAAATAAGATCTATGTCTTCAGCAGACTCAAAGACAAAAACAAAAAAACCCCTGCCAACCAGATGGCTGCGAATTCCTTCCAAAACCAGAGGTCTCCAATTACACTGAACCCTGCCATCAATAACCTTTGGAGAAGGCCAGAGACCCGTGAATTGACCAATTAATCCACATTCAGAAAGATTCAAAGTTGTCCAGCAAGGTCTCTCAGCTGGCAATTCAACAGTTGGTATATTAACTTTCTTCACAAATTGCTGCGCCAAAGAGTTGCCCTTCCACTTTCCACTGGAGGCAACCAATCTTTTGAAAGCAAGCAATTCCGGTGGAAGGGGATGAGGAGGATCACTACCAGATTCCATTCCCAGATATGATCCCCAAAACCCCACACAAACATCAAGAAGTCAAAAAATACAAGTCTGCTGGATCGAAAAGACTCCAGGACAAAGCTTCAAAACAAAGTTCAACAAAATCAAAATAAAGACACAGCAAAATACAAATGCTAAGAATCTAGAAGGAAGACTCCAACGAGCCAAGGGAAACCGAAGTTAGATCACTAAATCCTCCTCCACAATCAACTGGCAAGCAGGCAATCACAAGAAAACCATAACAACTCGAATAATTGCAGTATCTTCTTGAACCTTTAGACCACTGAACAGCCTGTCAAAAAAGCCCACTGAACCAGTCAATCCAATCAGATGGATCTGGAAGAGGTCGATCCCAAGAGCCAAAACCAGAATTGGAATGATCTTGGAAAAATTGGAGCGATTTCAATTCTTCTTGATCATGAAAGGCACTCAGAGTCGAGCTCCCTGCAAGAACAAGAGGACGCACTCCACTGGCAATTCCTCTAATGGCCAATCCACTTGTAGACCGTCGACAGAGGTTCAGCAATGTACACGAAGTTTTTTTTTTAAATTTCTTGGGGCCAAATTTTTTTCTCTCAGAGCTTCTTAAAGGTCGATTTTAGTTTCATACCAAGGCACCGAGATTAGGCAGATTATAATTTTGGACATCATGTAAATATACAATTAATAAAAATACCCACAACTAGTTATGTCAATGAACATTAAAGAAATGGGGGCATGATTTCACAAGGAATAGGGGAGGGAAAATATTCAAAACCTTGAGCCAATAAGGTAAAGCCAAATGTTAATGAGAGAACCCATAAAGTTGTCAACTACATTTTTGTCTTATTCACCCAATCATTTATTTCTTCCAGAAATTGGTTGAGGTAGTTAATGCATAGGAAATGGAAGAGTATGGAAATCAAATTCGAATTGGGGCAAGCCATCATTTTTTAGAAACGTGATTTTGACTTATTGGGCAAGTTATCACCCGGGAATTGTTGCCCATCCCATTATTCACCCACGTCCTCCATTTCCTCATGCAGCTGAAGCTTGTTGGGCTCTCTCCTTCATGTTTTCTACAATTATCTTCATTTCCATGACTGGGAAAAATGTTTTGTATTGTTGAGTGATTGGGCAGCAGAGATTCACATTTTTATGTCATTTCCTCCATGCCCATAAATCCGTTTTTGTGTTGCAAAACGAATTGGAGAGGCGACTCGCGATTTTGGGTGTTTGTTGATGTTGTTTTGCTCCCGTAATTCCCATGAATGGTTTCCAAATTCGTATTGCTCACCCAGGGTTGTTTTTCCCCATTTACCATTTTCGATTTTGGTTCCTTGGGCGTTTTTGTCCATACCCACCACTTGTGTTTTATTGTTCTGTAAATCCTTGCTTTGGTTTGAACCGTTAGGAGTGGAAGAGGCCAGAATTGGCTTGATAAACCTAGTGAAGAGAGGAACCTCACAGACATATAATGAGGGGTTGTTTATCTTTCTATGCACACCTTAAAGAGCAGTGGAAGGGAAGGCATAGCCCAATGGACTGTGTAGCAGATAAAGGGATGCTTCCTTGTGTTGGGTGTGTAGGTATTGTGGAGACCAAGCCAAATCTAGTGTAGGTGTCCATAGCTCAGTGGTTGAGCTCACTAGCTTAGCAATTACACCTTTCCACTGCCTTGGCAGCCTGATAAACCCATTTGTAGAGTGGCTTGACTGACTTTGATGTGTATTTGGCTATGTGTGAGCCTGTTGTTCTTTAGTTCCTTGTGTAAATCATGCCCAACTTAGGGGTGGCAGTGGTGCTGAGAGATTGATGAGCACACTGGCCTATGGTTGGGTGCAACGTTGCAGCGACATAGCTAGTTACGAGGAAGCTTCTTCTCAAGATAAGTATTTTCTTGTGTTTAATCTATGCAATGTATTTGTTTTATAAATTATTATGAACATGATGAATGTGTTGAATGATATTTGCTTCTGTTGTGTATTTGCATGTATTATGAATCTATGTATGTATTTTATTTCAATGCATTTCTTTTATTATGTTCATGGGGCTAGATTTCCTGAATTATTATGTTAGCGCAACAATAGCGTCCTCTCAATCGGCGAGACGAGGGGAGGGGACGTGACATCACATTCTTCAACTGATTCCTCAAAGTCATCTTCTAGTTGATGTTCTTTCCTTTGGACATCTTTGTCAAAACATCATATACTTCCTTCGGTGTCTTGAATGAAGACACATGGGAGAGGAGGTGATCCTTGATAGAATATGTAATAATTCTCTTGTCCTTAGCCAAGTTCCTCTTATGAGCAGCCTTAACCTCATCTCCCTCTAGTTTTGGAACCTCTTCAGTGATGTATTGATCCAAATAATTTTCTTCAAGGATCATGGAGATTCTGTACTTCCATACCCGTAAGTTATCAGCCCCTCCAAGCTTGTCCTCAAGCCAAGTATGGTGAGTCATCTTTTCAAATGAGAACCTCAAATGGAAATAACAAAGATTTAGATCTTACCGATTTGAGGTGTTTGACCTGGTTCCAAAGCTGTCTGACCTAGGGTTTGTCAGAGAAACCCTAATTTTTCAAACTTGGGTTTGGGATTTCTATTTGAACAGAAAGATGCACCTCCTTGAGGCGAGTTGCTCAGTAGGGTCACTTTCTAAAGATCGAGGTGGGAAGCCTCTGAAACTTGATACCCTAGTTTCTCCCAACACTAGTGATAAGGTCAAAATTGAAACTTCTTCAAATCTGAAACTGTTTCCACCAAAAGATGCGCCCTACTGAGGCGAGTTAGCCTACCCCTCTTTTCTTAATGATATGTAGCCATAGTTTCTATTGTTGCACACTGCCTTCTTTCAGAGAAGCTCTGATACCATGTTAGTTTTTCCAGATCTTATTAGCTTAATTAGGATCTTTGTTTGAAAGGACAACAAGTACAACATGATGCATAAGATATGACAAATACACAAGACACATATATTTTCACCGAGCAACCATAAAGGAGAAAACCTCACAAACTTCCTTATAATAATATAGTAACAAAGACTGTGTCATAAGATGATCAAAACCAGTAATAAGAAGTATTCAACAACTATCTATCTCTCCTCCTCCTCCTCTCTCTCTCTCTCTCATGCGAGATTGAGTGAGTGTGAGGTGTGTATAAATGAGGGAGGGCGCCTCCCTATTTATACTAATCAAGTGACTGACCTATTAGGGTCAACTTCTCCTAGAGAGACTCCAAATACACATTACATGATGTTACATTGGGGACTATTGCCCTGACTTACAACGGAGGTTGTACCTTAAGGTCTAGACAAAATAAAGACATCCCACAAGGAGGCAAACACACCTCCAATGGGGGTACAACAACATACACCGATAATGTACATAAAAATATATTTTGAAGCTACAAATACATCAACAAGATGTAAGGCATAGGGCTTGACATGAGGGTGGGTATAAGGGTGTCACGCCTCTACATGTTCACTATCATAAGTGTGAATTTGAGGGTAGTCTCTGCTTGAGAAAGAGAGACAAGTCCCACGTAATTTGGCAGCCACGGGTTAGAACTGTGGCTTAACCTCTTTAACCTACATAAAGGAACGTCTGCAATTAATATATAATCGCAGCCATTGTTAAGACTCCAAGCTTGAACATATACAATATCAGAATCACACAGATGAATGGAGAGGGGTTGTGCTAACCTTGCCAAAGACGATATATTTATATCAATGCTACACCAATCACCATGAAGAAAAACGTCAAAGCCACGACAAACAGAACAACATAGCCACGATTAGCATAAGAAAAAATGAAAGATTGAGCAGGGATGGACCTCCATAAATCGATTTGGGGAGGGAGCAAGATGTTTCCATCCATGACTAGAGAAAATCATGGGGATGGTAGCCAAAAATCCAAGCGAGAGAGTCGACCTTTGCCAAGCTAAGTGTGTTATGGAAAACACCCTCAACCTCGCCTTAAAAAGTAGTAACCCTTAAGGTCTGGTAAAAATACCTTCATGTTTGGGGGTCAAGCTTAATAGTTTCCACTTTGGAATTTGAGTGGGGGTCGACCTACTATGGACGTTTCATGGAGGATAGGGAACAGTGTGATTGCAGTATGTATGTGTTAACCCTATCCACAAACTAATGTGTGTGCTATGATAATGTTATGTTGGCTCGCCCTAGTGGTTAGGGTATGTTTTTATTTTACAGGAACATGTAGTTTTTTTTATATTAAAAGGGAAGGGAAAACCCTCATTGAAATTACAATAGTTCAACCAATACAATGGCCTTTGGACTAAATTTTAAAACATAGTTGAAATATGGCTGTCTTTAAAACAAAAAGGTACTCATTATGCCCGAGTTAACCTAAAAATACTTGTAGCTAAAAATTATAACAAATTGGCCTAGCAATCTCCTATAATGATAGTACACAAACATTAATAAAAAATTCCATGGGACATGTTCTTCTATTTTGTGAAAAGGTTCTCAAGAGGTGGATTCTTCCATTTTTTTTAGCTTCAATTAGAGTGCCAAAACCGTTTCCTCCAGCTCTAAAATCCTTGCCTCTAGCTCAACAAAACGGGCCTATTGTTTCTCATAACTTGCCCCAAGAATGACCAATTGATATTGCACATCCCCATGTTTAGCAATTCGAATTTGATCTTCCTCTTCCTGCCACATTTCCAACTTACGGTCACAACTCCACACATTCGGATGTAGCAGCCTCAATTTCCTTCAAAGCTCATGATGGCTTGTGGAAAAGCTTCTCACTCTTTGCCCTATACACCAGTCTTCTTCGTCAAACTAGCTATCATTGTCCATACCATCAGTTGACAAGGAAATGGGCCAAGACACATAATCCCTTTAAATCTTGGAACTACATGGAGAATGCCTCTCCCACTCACAAGGATTCTAGGATCCTTTGCTTCTATTATGGTGCTTAGGCATTCATAGATTTCAACTTGTTAAGACTTATCACCCAATGATTTCACCTAATGTACATTCCATGAATAGGGGACTCCACCTCATAACTACTACAACTGACTTATCATGATGGAGAGGTCTGTTGCCCTTGGAATACGAGAACAAATGAACCAACATGATAACATCCAGAGAATTATGCTTGAGGGAGGGATGCAAAGCCATGAATGCAACCTCTAAACAATCTTTTTGATTAAATAAAGATCCCATCGTAATCACTCTAGCGAGAGAGGAATGGTACAAAAAAGCCATGGAATTTATTAATGAGAATGCATGACTCATCCTGCACATTGAAACCACCTGTCCATCTGAAAAAAAATGAGAGGGGAAGGTACATGGCTCCCAAATCAACCACCCTTTCTCATGAGATCAAGCCCCTTTTGGATATGGTTTGACGTGGTGTTGCTCCAAAATAAACCAATCTCTCTTCTTATAACAAAATTTGAGTTAACTTTGCGAAGGAATTGTTTCATGATCCCTCCTATCATTTAAGAATTAAATAGATCCTTTAGATCTAGATGAAGCTAAGTTGACCAATTTGCCTGCCTCAATATTGTTGGTTATGATAACATTGAAGAATTGCACTTCTTTTAGCGATTCGAGGTTCTTCCATACTTGTTCTTGAATTCTGTCCAGTTTGATGTTCTTTAGCGTTCTTTTGGAGATTATGGCGTTCATTATGATTCTCGAGTCACCTATAATGATGACTTCCTTGAGTCCCATCTTGCTTAGAAGGACTGTGTGTTGAATCAAAACTATAAGTTCAACAATATTAGTTGTTTCTTGACCAAGACTCCAGGTGAAGGTTTCCTTTGTATTCCTTTCGAGATAAAAAAGGACCTCCCTCCCCCCCCGCACCTGCCACCCCATAGTGGGTAGGGTATGCTATTAATTAAGGTGATTAATAATTTAATATGCAGTGTATTTCAGTATGGGTAACAACCTATTAGGTAAGTTGTTTATTTAGGGTTGGCTTATAATTTAGGAATGGGAAGTCTATCCTTATATATATATATATATATTGTTGTGTGTGTGTGTAGTTGCAAGTACATTCATAGGTTAAATGGGTTGTTAGAAAAGCCAAGTTAACCCTTGAAGGACAGGTTAAATTGATCTCGAATTTGGTCAAAGTATTTGATGAGAAGTCATGATTATAGTAAGACTATGATTTTTGGCAATGATTAAGTACACAACTTTTACATGTGTAAATTTTTTTGTGACAATCTTGGTTAATGTTAAATAGGTGAAGGAGAAAGTGGCAGGCTAAGTTGTATGCCTGGTTTTAGTAGTGTAAGCTATATGACGAGCGGAGGTAAGTGTTCAACTAGTCATTTCTCGCTAGAAAGTGGATATGTATGCAGAGTCGCAACAAGGTAAGTCCTTCATCGAGTGAAGGTAACCACTCATCTATTTATCTCTTGATATGATTTTCACTACCTTATGTCATGGATGCATGATAAGTTTTTTTTGTTCTAAGTGTTTTGGGTACATTACAATGATTAATGGATCTTAGTATTTTTTCTTTTTCTTTTTGTAACTAGGGGAATCAACAACTTGATATGGTTTGGTACTCACGTTACACGGGGTCTAGGGATCCATTCCCGCTACCATTATACCCCTAGATGCCCCACAACTTTCCGCTAGCATGGGACACGGGTAAGGTTGGGTGTGGATTGAACTCGTGACCTCTTCTTAACAACTTACTTTAGATCAATTGAACAACCAACGCACCACACCCGTACGAGCAATACATGGATCTTAGTATTAGTTCTTGTGTTTGGATTGAGTAGATTTAGTTTATAATGTATTTTCCTTGTGTATTTTACTTACACTATTTTTCTTGTAGTTGCTTATAATGTTCCTGTATTTTTCCCGTTACATTGTTTTCTCGTATAATTGCAGCATTAAATTCTTGTCATTTCAACAACATTCAATTTCGGTTGTTCTAGTTGTTGCAATTTATGTTCAACATGATTTAATTATGTTTTATGCTCATACATAGGTCAGTTGATCCATATAGTACTTGTCTCGTTTTATGAATATGGAATTCAAAAGTATTTCTTTGGTATAAATTCCAAAAGTCTTTATACAATGACTAGCCAACTGTAACCCTGCAGCTCTTTAGCTTCATGGTGACATTGGACCCCACTAGCCTAGGGTAGAATATGAATATGTATGAAAGGTTTGGATCTAAAATACTTCGTTTTAAGCAAGTCATTATTTTTGCAGAATAGGAATTAGTTCATAATTAAATTATTACTTTGCTTTTGTTGTTTTTCAATAGTTAGTGTTTCTTATAAGTTGCATACACTTTGCACAGTACCTACGAAGTTTGTACATTTCCCGGGTTGATAAATTAAAGTTATAGTCATGATTCCATCATTTGTTGTTGATAATTTGTGACCCACCAGTAAGCACCACATCTAAATGAAAATTTCCAAAATTATAGCTTTTAAGGCAAGAACTAAGTTCCCCATTCCACTAATATCATCAAAATCCTACAATCCTCTTTTTCCCAGGATTTTTCCTCTAATGCGATGAAGCACCCTAAAAATCTCCCAATTCCCTCCAATATTTTCCTATTCCATAGGTCCATTGGAATGCCTAATAAAAGTACCCAAATTTTTGTATGTAGGTCAACTCCATTCTTGAGTCAAATATGGGTTTCCACTTCTTTAAACAAAGACATAAAGTGCCTCATAACCAGTTCTTCTCGAGGAGAGTTTTTACATCGCTTTTTGCTTTAACCCCACAATAAATCCACCCTTGAACTAACAAATGAATGACTGATGTATACTAACATAGGCCTCTGTGCCTCTTCCATCCACATCTTCAAAGAGTCCACCTTAACAAATTTCCTCATGAATCTCCCACCCAAAGCCTTCTCCACTAACTCTTCAACCTTAGATAATCTCACATCCATTGCCACTACCATCTTATTTTTTCCTTGCTTGTGATTCGGATTTATGCAGGAACACAACAAAATACACAAATAACCATAGAAACAAAGATGCAATGGAAATAATACTTCATTTCATTAATCAAAGAATTGAAACTTGTTTACATACATAATGGAAACAAACTAGCTAGAGTGTTGGTAGCTTATCTCCAAGAAGAGATGTGACGGCTACATGCCTCTGAACTCTGTGTTACAATGAGTCTCAAAGGCTTATATATTATTGAGAAACAATGGAAACCCTACACATCCAAAAACCTAACCCTAGGAGGTGAAACGCTAGAATGTGGGCCTTGTTGGGTAACTTGGTACATCAATTTCCCGGGGTCGTAACTTTAGCATACTACCTCTGTTTGACGCGCATGATACATAGTTAGAAATATCTGTTCAAGGACTACATCCATAAATAACAAATATTGAGTCCAGAACGGACGCATATTTGCCTGACCATTCGATGCCAAAAAGACGTCGTTTAGGGCCTCAAAACGACTCAAAAAGTTTAGGACCCGAAAACTGCCAAGAATAGTAAATTGTGCTACAATTAAGGAAACTGGAAAACTGAAAGAAACAATGGTGGGGGTCCAAGTGGAATAGGTGGGTGGCCACCAATATCCTCCTAGATCAGCTTGACTCTTATGCATTTCCTTTTCTTGGGTCTTCAATCCCCCAGGACCTCCTTTACCCCCTGCTCATCTGTCAAGCTCCTATCCTTGTTAATTAAAGGGAATCCTTTTCTTCTTGAGTTGACGTGTGAACCCTCTTATCTTCTAACTTCAACTCTCAACCTTTGACTATTATGAACTATGAAGGAAACCAACATGCAAATATCCAAAAAACAAACTTTATGACACCTTGGAAAAGCCCTAGTACATTCAAGCTGGGAGAAACCCTTTCCTCTATTGAGGATAACTCATTATGTTCACTCTCTACCTTTTTCCCTTCTTCCGAAGCTCTAACTTGATCATTTCCAATTGGATCCCCTCCTTTTGCTTCATGCTCACAATCTGTTGCCTCATTTAAATTCCTTGAATCGAGACTACTGAAGACAAGGGTTATGATAAAGAGTTTATACCTTGCCATACATCAACTTAGGTCTATGGCTTCCTCCATGGTGATTTTGGTCTCCACCTCATGCCAATTCACAACAAAAGCATATATACAATAACCTTAATACAACCCTCATCTCAACCATCTCCCCCATTTGGCATGTTTGGTTACCTCAACAAGTAAAACATAAATAATCAATTGGAATTGGCCCATTGTTAATTGTTATTATAAAAGTATATATATTTTTTCAAAATATATCATCATTCATTCCTTGTTTTGACAAATTGCTTATTGCACCGAGAGAAGCGATGTGCTCTCCAACCCAGTATGGGGGAGATCCTATCACGTTATGCTAACTGACATAAATAAAAAATATTAAAAAATAAAAAAATAAAAAATATAAATTACATATCGATTTAAATAAGAATAAAAAAATGTAAACTATCCTAGATCCATTTAAAACCCAGATCTATCAAGTAATGAAAGGGATCCAAATAATAAAAAAAATGCATACCTCAAAAAATTGGACCCATCTTGGTGCTTGATAAATCAAGGTTTAAAATAAATCTATACTAATATAAAAAATAAAAATATTAATTTAAATTAAATTCCAAAATAAGTGGGTGGAGGGAAAAATATTTATAATAAAAAATATTAATATGAAATGAAATACCAACCTATAAATATATCATTATAATAGTAAAATATTATTAAAAAATACCATAAATAATAACCAAATTAAACAAGTTTGAAGATATCTCCGTGAAACCACCACCCACATTGAAATTAAATTTTTTTTACTATACACCCACATCAACCTAAAAAGTATACCCAAAACAAAATTGATTAAACTTTAAAAATAAGCCAATAGCTTATGTACAAAGACTTCAAAATCCCAACATCAAGTAAAGTTACAAAAAACCTATTGCTTTCATAGAATAGAAAAAAGATGCTCGTTAAATCTCGTTATCTTTCTTTCACAACACTTCTTTATCTTTACGGATATGAAAAAAGATGCTCGTTAAATCTCATTATCTTTCTTTCACAACACTTCTTTATCTTTATGGATATGATTAGAAGAGGAAAAAGTACTAAATGGAGAATACGTGGTGCATATTACTCGTGCCCCTAGCCCTTTTTTAAGGCATATAATCCCGGATGAACAAACTTAACCCGAGTTTAATGAGAGGGTCGGTGGGGCTTCCCGTGAGCTATTTGTTTTAGGGTTTTTCTTTTAACTCCCTTATATTTTATCTATAAAACTGTCTTTATTGGTGTGCATTAACTTTTCATTTCACCGTTCTACCGAGGAAGCTCGATACGAAACCCTAAGGCTCAACAGTATACAGGGCGTCGAGGGTTTTGCCAAGAAGCTCAGATTTATTTTGCCATAGCCATTTTCAGAGCTTGTTCCAACACGATAAGAGAAGTAGGAGGCGCAAGTCCACGATTATTTCCGTGAAGATTTTCTTTGATATCTTCCATCTTTGGATTTTATCTCATTTATTCCATATTTGAAGGGTTTCGGCAGTTGCAGAGCAGACATGCCGCCCCGAACAGTGAAGAAGGCTGCGGGAACACCAACTCCCAAAAAGGCCGCGGCGAAAACGCCGAACAAAACTCCTAAGAGCGCCAACAAGACCCCGCCGCCTAAACCGGAGCCTGAGATTGTTGAAAATTTTGAGAAGCCAGAAGAAATACCTCCTGCTGAGGATGTGAAGCTTATCGAGGTTGCAATCAAGGAGGAGAAAAGTGTAGAAGCCGAAAACTTAAAAGAACGGTCTGCCAAAGATGCCGCGGCTGCTGAGAAGCGAGCACCTGTGAATGAATCCTCGCCTAAGAAAGGTAGAGTTTCAAGGTCTTTCAAAAAATTAGTTCAATGTGCTTGGTTGCGTTTTCATTTATGCGTTACAGCTTCGATCTGTGTTATTTATTGGTACTGTATTTTGCAGTTTTGCTTGTGGTAAATCGCTATCTGCTCTCCGGAATGGTAGCATGATTTGAATTTCTTATTGAAATTAGCTCTATGTGATTTTATTTCAATAATTTATTTTTATTAGATCTGAGATGTCTATGGGTTTACCATTTTCCCTTGTTGTGGTGCCTTTTGTTTTTTGATGTTTGTATGAAACGTTTTCAATATTATGCATTGGGTGAGGGTTATTTTTTTTACTTTACTTATGTTTGAGATTTTACATGCCTATTTTACCAAGACCAATACAGGGAAACAGTTTAATCAAACCAGCGTGATAGTTGTGTTCAAAGTTTGCCACCATATGTTTTTTTAATAAATTTTCGAGTATCTTGATTTTATTTCAAGAATTGCTTATTTTGTATTTGGATCTCTTTCATTTGCCTATGTCTCTTTTATTAATTTAAAAAAAATATGTATTGCATATTCTAATTTTGCGTCAATATTAAGCTGAATACTTTATTGTTCTTCTCTTTTCCAGATCTTACTTTCTTAATAATCCGTTTTAAGCCTAGGAATCAGTCGTCTCTTCGGGTTTGATGATTAATTGCATAATAAATGCCTATTTTAATTTGATGATTAATTGCATGAAACTACACCTCTTAACAATACCTTCTGTTATATGCCTCGTTGTGTTTGATGATTAATTACTTGAAATCTTAAGTCGTGTCAAAGGCCTTCCTTTTTATTTGATGATTAAGCGCATGAAATGTTATGTCGTGTCAATGGCCTGTCTAATTGGGGGTCTTTCTTGTTTGATGATAAATTGAAATTGAATGAAATTTTATGTCGTCAACCTTATATTTTGGGTGAACTTAGGTTGTCCTTGTATTTAAATTTGTTCTCGGGCCAATACTCGAAAGTTGTTGAAAGAAGCCTAGCCTGTCTAATTGGGCGATTTTCTTGTTTGATGATAATTTGAAATTGAATGAAATGTTATGTCGTCAACATTATATTTTGGGTGAAATTAGGTTGTCCGTGTGAGATTTTACAGATTTAAATTTTTTCTCGGGCCAATACTCGATAGCTGTTGAAAGAAGCCTACGTAACAGATGCCTTGTCATCCTTTTTCATGTGGCACATTGGCAGTTTTTGTTTCAGCTAACATCATTCTAGGTATTACTCATGCGATATCACAAGGGTTAATGCTCAAATAAAGTCAGTGTTCACCTTTTTTATCTCGATTTTAATAGCTTCATTAGGATGTTAATAATGGTGGCTATTTTTATTTTCTGGGATTTCATCCTTGATTTCTTCCAAGTAACAGGTTTAGTGGCACTGATATGATATGATATGATATGATATTGCTGTATTAGTCATAATGGATAAAGTTGAAGATTGCTTAGGTTGCTTCTGTTTAATATATGAGATTATTTCTTGGATATTTAACGGTGCTACCTTTTATATATTTGCTGATTCTGCTTGTATCAGGCTTGTGTTTAATTTATGATATTTTTTTCATGTTATATGTATTAGTCTTTAGATTATTCTAAACATATTCGGCTGTGGAATTGCTACTTTTTTTTAATTATATTAGATGCTGAGGAGGATACTAAACCTCCTTTCGATGAGGACGACAAGGGCGAGAGACTGGAGCTCGATGATAATGAGCCGGAGTCAGAACCTGAAGAGGATGAAGAAGGTCCAAAAGATGATGTAGCAGCAATGGATCTGGACCAGGATAATGTTGCACAGGAAGACGAGGAAGAAGTATTAGAAGATCAGTTGGACGAAGGAGAACATGAAGATGATGAAGGTGTGGACGATGAAGGTATAGGTGAAGAGGATGAAGGTGAGGGGGATGAGATGGAAGTTGGAGGTGAAGAAGAGGAATTAGGTGAAGAACATGAAGGTGAAGAAGAGGAGGATGAACAACATGAAGTTGTCAAAGAAAGGCGCAAACGAAAGGAATTTGAAGTATTCGTAGGAGGCCTTGACAAGGACGCTGCTGACGAAGATCTGAGGAAAGTATTTAGTGAAGTTGGCGAAGTTGTAGAAATTCGACTTATGATGAATCCTCAAACACAGAAAAATAAGGGATTTGCCTTTATACGTTATGCAAGTGTTGATCAAGCTAAGCGAGCATGCACAGAACTAAAGAATCCACAGGTGCTTTGATTAACTGTTTTACAGGCCTTTTGTCTGTTTCTTTGTACAATTTGATCCTATCTCCTGCTATGCGTTGCTCAATTATTTAATCACTTTTGTCCTATTTGTTTTCTAGGTGAAGGGTAAGGTTTGTGGGGTCTCACCTAGCCAGGACAATGATACGCTCTTCTTGGGAAATATATGCAAGACATGGACAAAGGAAGCTGTAAGATTTTATGTTCGAGCCTGCAATATTTTCTACTCGATCAAAAATATTCTGATGTGGTTTCTGGAATTTTTTTATAATTCATGTTATGTGTGATTTTTCAGCTAAGAGAGAAGTTGAAAAGCTTTGGGATTGATAATATTGAGGATTTAACTCTAGTTGAAGATCCTAAAAGTGAGGGAATGAATCGTGGCTTTGCCTTTATGGAGTTCTCAGCCCGTTCCGATGCCATGAATGCATACAAACGGCTGCAAAAGCGAGATGTTGTATTGGGTACTGATAAAACTGCGAAGGTGTCATTTGCAGAGACATTCATTGAGCCTGATGAGGAAGTTATGGCTCAGGTAAATGCCAATTTGATGTCTTAGATACTTGTTGATCGAAAGGATAATTGTTCAATATGTGTAATCTGTGACTTAAAAGTGCTTTATCTAATTAAGTTGCCGTGAGCATACTTACTGTTTTATGATAAAAAAGCATCTGGTACAAATATTACATTTCCATTGGTTGATGATTTCTCACTGAACATTTATTTTTATTGCATTACTCCAGGTAAAGACAGTATTTGTTGATGGGTTGCCACCTTCCTGGGATGAGGATCGCATCAAAGAACAATTTAAGAAATATGGTGATATTGATAAAATTCAGTTGGCACGCAACATGCCTTCTGCCAGGCGGAGGGACTTTGGCTTTGTTACTTTTTCAGCCCATGATGCTGCTGTAGCATGTATAGATGGAGTTAATAACATTGGTCTTGGAGAAGGTGATAATAAGGTAAGCACATTCATTGTCTTCATTTGTTATGCTTTTTTTATGAGCGTTATGTGTTTTTGTAGCTAAATTGTTACTGTTTTGCAGGTGAAGGTGAAGGCTAGATTATCAAAGCCTCATCAAAAAGGAAGATTATTGAAGCATGGTGTTCGTGGTGGTTACAAGGTTGGCCGTGGTGGTCGAGGCGGTGCACGGGGTGGACGGGGCCCATGGGTTCGTGCCCCTGCTCGTTTTGAACCTCGGAGGTTTGGAGCTCGTGGTGGGCGTTTCATTGGCCGAGGAGGTCAAATTGGAGGTCGAGGAGTTAAGCGTCCTTTGGGACGCAATGCATATCCACCGGCACCAGAAAGACTCCCAAGCAGGCACCTACCACCATTCGAAAGGGCACGAGATAGGCGTCCGCCAGGTAATTAATATTCAATAGGATCTTATTAAAATGATTTAAGTCACAAGATTCGTTTATAGAAAGGTTTGGATAAGTTTGTTGGTCTGTTTGGTATTGTTGATTGACATAATTTTTTGCTGCAGCATATCCAAGGAGTAATTCAAGAAGGGAGTATGGAAGGCGAGATGAACCATATGATGATCGCCCAGTGCGATCAAGTAGATCAGCACCTGATTTTGCTACTCGTGCCGCTGCTGCAAGGCGGTCATCCTATAGAGATAATTATGCGGCTCGGGGCTCAAATAGTTATTCAGAAAATGCACCTCCTCGAGGAGTGTCAAGGACTGCCGCACGTAGACCCTCTTATCAAGAAGAAAGCTATGGTCGACGCATAGAAAAGCCATATCGTGATAACCGTGGTCGTGATTATGACAATGTTTCTGGATCAAAACGCCCATATTCTGCAGTGGTTTGTTCTTTATGCTTGGTGCTTTCTATTATATCACAGTTTCTATGCTTTTTGTATAAGGTAAGTTTCTAATATATTTTTTTTTTGTTGCCAGGAGGAGCCACCTAGATACGAACCTCCTATGAGGAACTCGAGGGCTCGCTTAGATTATGGTGTCAGTGCTAGTGCATCACAATCACAATATGGGGATTATAATGAATCCACTAGGTGGGCATCAATTTTGACATTAATAATGGATCACCTACCGTGTTATGACATTCCATATAAATTTTGTTGTGACTGTATATCGTTTTCTGTTTAGGCTTGGTAGAGGCTCTCAGCTAGGCTATGGTGGCAGCGCTAGACATGATTCATACGGGTTATATGATGGACATCAATCTAGTGTTGGCTATGGAGGAGGAAATAAAACATACAGTTAAGCATATTATAATGCTAATACTTTATTAAGCATAGTGTATTGGATTTTAATTGCTTAGTCGTTTGAATATGTCGCCAATTATTGATTTTTTTTTGTTTGAATCTATTATATAGGTTCTCTTGGGAGTAGTGAAGCGAGTGGAGGTTATTCGAGCTACGGGAATGATTATTTATCCAGTGGTGCCGATGTATGTTAAATTAGTGCTTTTACATAATAGTTTTAGTTTTTTAATGTTATATTAACGGATTTATTGCTGGGTATTTTAGTATTTATTATTATTATATTTAATTAATGAAGATGTATATTTTGATGTTTATAGATTGGCAGTGGTTCGTATTCATCTCTGTATTCAAGCCGTGGTATGGGCAGTAGTGGATACTTACCTGGCAGTGGCTCAGGATCTTACTACTAAATTGTAAGTTATTTTTCTGTGTTTGCTTTTCTTTTGACTTTCTAGTAGAACTTGGTAAGATTTCTTTAAGTAATGAAGAATATATGATATTGATAGGCCTTTATTGGGTGATTAGTGAACTGAACAGGAAAGATTAAATCAAGTATCCTTACACATCTCCATGGTATACAGATTTTTGTTCTCGAGGATGTTGTAGGCAGGCTTATATTCAGTCTCTGATGCCTATCATTAGCTTGGTAGTTTTCACCAACTTAAAGCCAGCCTTCAGCTACTCTTTTGTTAAAGAAGAAGTCTAGTTGATTTGAAGTGGAAGTTGATTTTAATGGATATGAAGATAAGTGAGCACCACACTGTTGGACAAGCGACAAGTAATGGGCTTAAAGGTTTTTAAGAGAACATGGAGGTAGCATTGTGGTGAAGGATATTTCGTTACCGACATTGGACTATATAAGTTGGAGATGAAATCAGACAATTGTTGTTTGCATGTTTACATGTATCTGAGACTTCTTTTTTGGTAGAATGAGTACTTTTCAGTTTTTGGTTCTAAGATATTTACATATAATTGCAATTTCAGCTGCTTTAATTGATGGGGTTTATTTACAGCAGCAAATATATCCAAGTTTAAACTTTAGATGGCAACATGGAATAATGTAGTATGCCATTGCTGCTAAGTGCTTTAATGTGCAAGTTTGACATTTAAGAACATCAACACATGTGACTGAAATTGGCAAAGATCATGTGATTATTGGAATGCCTTTTTCTCTTTTGTGATATCCTAGTTGATTTTCAGTTCAGTGAAATTAGTAGGTCAGAGGCTCATTCACAAACAAGCTGGCAGACTTGAATGGTAGACCTTTCAATTGTTTCATAGGCTAAGTTATATCATTAACACTTTCTTCAGATAAAAGGACTCATGAGTTACTTTAAGTTCAGAAGGGGAAGTGAAGAATCCACTGAATTTATTTGTCTTATTTAATGGTAATACTGTATTGAGAAGACATGATTTGAGGGATCTTAGCTACACGAGTGAGATAAGGGAACTTAGCTAGCTATTCAGGAGCAAAGACAAGAAATTATTTATATTGAGTCGATTAGTTTAGACTCTTTACATTTTTAGTGACTGGTATTGGTTTCGACCTTGGTTGATGAAAATCGTGCATAATGCAACTCATGCATTCATGGATCTAGGACATGTTATATAATTTGTGTTGGATGCACTTTTCTCTATGGAAATTCTATACTAGGTAACATGGAGTCCATCTTGTCTGAATGGAGTAACATGGGATATTCATCATGCAACTCATGCATCGTGGATCTAGCACTTGTTATTTTTCTGTTTGAGTGGATACCCCTTTTTTTATGGAACTTCTTTAGTATGCATTATGGAGTCCATCTAATCTGACTGGAGTAACATGGAGGTGTTTGTGGGCGAATTCCATTTTGATGGAATACATTGAGATGAATTAATTCTCCTGATCTGAAGCTATTAATTATTAAAGTTGTTGTGTTGCATGAGAAGGGAACCATAAGTTGTCCCACTGGTTATTAGTAACTTTGTTTGCGTTGTGGAAACCTTGTCTCTGTTACGTTGATGTCCACAAATCACAATGTGCTACCTTCGCTATGGTTGTGGAGTGTGAATAGCAATGATAGTTGGCTGCAAAGTACCGGCTATTATATGTCTACAACTTCCTGATGGTTGAGGGATAGTTGCAGCAATTAAGAAATGAGAATAGCAAAGTGAATCTGCTGGCATATTACTGGTATGGTGGTATGGTGTCAAGAAAAATGTGGCAATGTTGTCAGTAATGCTAGAAAGATACCTAGATTAGTGAAGTGAATCTGTTGGTTTGGTGTCAAGAAAAATGTGGCAGTTTTCAGTAATGCTAAAAAGATATTATCAAAGATATTTAGACATTGATTACCAGATATCCACAATAAGCAACCTTCTTTGGGTAGCGTACTTGGCTATTTTAAGATGTCAGTAATGGTAGAAAATATTTACTATGGGATATCGACATTGATACTAGATATCTACAAGAAACAACATTTTTTGGATAGCATATTGGGTCATTTTATCTAGAAGAAGCAACTTTCTTTGGATAGCATATTGGGTCATTATACAGCATTAATGCTGTGGTCTTGGTGGTTAATTTACAACATTTAAAGGCTTAAAGATGTGGTCGTGGATCAGTGCCCCCGACACAACCAAATGGAAAGATTTAGAGTACCAAATCCCTCTAGGACACGAAAGACAGCTTGTTTTAGTATCGGGAGTTTTTTTAGTACTTGTCTAGTATTGTGCTGCCCCTTGTGTCGATTATTTATTTAGGATTGCGTGCTAATCTCTCAGGATAATTGACCTTACTGTTGGCTGGTGTTACACAATGTGATTTTGGTTTGCATTTGACAGGGAGGAGGTGTACTTTTATCTTTTTGCTCTTCAGGGCTTTGAAGGACTTTGTTTGTCTTGGTTCTTTGTTTTGTTTAACATTAATAAGCAATCTCGGTATATTACATGAAGCCTGTCCTCATCATGTTACTGTTATCTGTCACTCTGTTTTGGATTTAAGCCTTTTATATCGGATTTCAGTGTAGTTTCCTTGTACCATCGTTGATCTTGGATTTCAGTATTTTTAATTCACTGAAAAATCTGCTCGACTCTAAACCGTCTTTCCAATTCTGTCATGTTTATCCAAGTACGGACTTGCTGGTTATCATTTCGGGAACAAGTTCTGAAATGATACATATATTTTATGTATACTATCTTTACTTTGTAAGCATATTTTGATATGCTCACTCGATTGCATGTGTTCGTCCTTGCTGTCCAATATGACAAGCTAATCTGAAGATGCTTTTTTTTTTGTTTATTATAAGTTTTATTGTTATAGGTAAATGGCTGTGGGATGAACTTTCTCATTTAAAGGCTGTTGGAATCTTGGTTTAATATGATGCGTGTCCTTGTATCTTTGTTATATCTTTTGTGATCCAGTTTAATTGTGTGCTTGCGATCCAGTTTATTTATTACATGGACTCGATATTCGTTTATTTTCATAATACAACCAATAATTAAGATGTTGATCTGACCTAGCCTGCTTTAATTATAAAAGTCTCCATGGCAATGATTTCATTAAATATATTCGCAAAAAATCTTCTGATGGTTTCTGAGCTAGGTTAATTTAGATAATTTTGACAATACAAATCTTTTATAGCGTGTGTTTTTGGCCTGATTTGTTGAGGTTATTAATGATACCTCTAGTAGAGTTTGTCAACAATAACATTATACATTTAGTTGGAGGCTCATTTTAGTGTTAGTTCAATATGTAATTGTTGCGAACTGGATTCGCATGAAGAGAATAATATTTATTTTAATATTTATTGTGATATTTCATTTACGTGGTTGAAATTTGTTTCAATCTTATCTTTTGTGGGTCAGCTTAATCGACTTATCTGATTCATGTTTTAGTTTTTTTTGTAATGCTAATAATTTCAATGAATATGTTTCACATGGAAGCCTTCAGATGTTTATTTTAACCAGGTTATTTTATATTGAATACAATTTTTTCTTCCTCTTTTTCACTTGATTTCTTTGAATATTTATGATATTATTCGATACCTTGTTAACAATGCTTCCATGTGTTCAATTTAGTCTTTGGATAAAGCGATAGCCACATCTGTTCACAAGTAGACACTATTGATTGGCAACAATTAAGTTATTATCAAACTTATTTCTTTATTTCAGTCAGAACTGTATCTTTATTGTAAAACTCTTATAACCACCGTATTTTTGAATGTGAAGGCTTGTAGAGAATTTGCATTTTTGGAACCTAATATGAAAGCATTCTCATTAAGTGCAGGAGTTGGATGAAAATTCATTATATTTGCTTGTGATAGCTTAAATTGAGTACAAGCTCTATTTTTGAATGTGAAGGCTTCGGAATGAATTTACTTTTTAAAAAACCTAATATTAAATTATCCTCGTTAAATAGGGGCAGCAGTTGGAGTATACATAATATATAAAATTAATGATTCGGAGTATACATAATATTTCTCTTAGTGCAGCTTGTGATAATTTAATTGGATAAGTATTTGTGTGCTTTATCTGATCTTGATTTCGATAGATTTTATCATATTCGTTTTTGTATAATAAAACTACTGTAAAGTACATTTTGTTCACAAATAAGTGCATTCCACTTATCTACAGTTTAAATTGAGCACAAGCTCTATTTTTGAATGTGAGAATGCTTCGGAATGAATTTACATTTTTAAAACCCTAATATTGAAGTATCCTCGTTAAATAGGCCCTGCAGTTAGATAAATATTAAATGATTCGGAGTATACATCATATTTCTATTAGTGCTGCTTGTGATAATTTAATGGGCAAGTATTTATGTGCTTTATCTGCTCTTGATTTGGATAGATTCTATCATGCTTGTTTTTGTATAATATAACAACTGTAAAGTACATTTTGTTCACAAATAAGTGCATTCCACTTATCGACACAAATGTTATGCTCATCAAATTGAAACTCGGCTGTACAGGTTTAATTGCCTTGACAAATTCTCAAATGTGAATTCATGCCCATTTTATTGTATTCAAAGTCTAATAGGCATTAGAGCATGTGTAAAAGTGCTTTCGGCAATGTTTTTCTATAATGCAATCGTCTTTTATAATGTTTTTAACAGTTATTGTCCAATACAAATTCCAAATTTGAAATTTATTCAATACTTGCTATTACAATCCAGGTTTTGTTCACAATTCGGGTAACATATATGGAGCTCTCTATTTCTAGTTAGTTCAAAGTTCCAACATTCTGTTTAGACTACCCGATCTTTTTGGGAGTTCCAGAACACTAATATTAGAAAATTGAAGTTGAAATGATTGATACCTCCTTTTGGGACGGTTCTTGTGTGAAGAGCCTTCTGAAATGGATTACCCTCTTATTAAGTGGATGACTTCTTAAACTTGCTTCTTACGATTCTGTCTGGTAGTATTTTTCTGCTATGTATATTTATTTTTTCAAGAAAAATGGTAGTTAATTCTTGAAGGATGAATTAAAGATAAACAATATCCAGAACACTATCATTAGAAAATTGAAATTGAAATGATTGATTCTTCCTTTTCGGAGGGTTCTTGTGTCAAGAAAAATGGTAGTTAATATTTCAAGGATGAATTAAAGATAACAATATCCAGAACACTAGTATTAGAAAACTGAAATTGAAATGATTGATTCTTCCTTTTGGGAGGCTTCTTGTGTGAAGAGCCTTAATCAAGTGGATGACTTCTTAAACTTGCTCCTTACTGATACTGTCTGGTAGTTTTTTTCAGTAAATCTCAGGTATATCAGTTTCTCATGTATATTTATTTTTTCAATAAAATTGGTAGTTGATTCTTGAAGGATGAATCTAAGATAACAATATCCTGTAGTGTACTACATTAAGTACTTCCTGTACTGTGAACAGTTCTCTAAAACCCATAGCTGCAACTGATGCAAAAATATTAGTATCTAATGACAGTCTACAGCGCTTTATCAAAGTGCAAATATTAATGTCGCCAGACTGTTAAAATTGATCAGTACTACATTAAGTACTTCCTGTAGTCTGAACAGTTCTCTAAAACCCATAGCTGCAACTGATGCAAAAATATTAGTATCTAATGACAGTCTACAGCGCTTTATCAAAGTGCAAATAGTAATGTCGCCAGACTGTCAAAATTGATCAACAGAGATCCAAACTCTAAACAAGACATAAAAGCAAAAATATATAACTCAGCCTCTTTTAGTAGGCTCTGAAATAGTCAGCTGACTCCAACTGATACTTCCTGAATTGCTCATGGAAGAGCATGCATTTGCTTGCACCTATAGCCCTCTTTGAAAGATTGCTTCCTGAATTGCTCATGGAAGAGCATGCTTTTGCTTGCACCTATAGCCTTTTTTGAAAGACTATCATTGTACTGGTGATGAATAGGATGAAATTAGATGGAAAGAATTTTGTTTCCAGGTCGTTGATTCCGCTTTTCCCATGTTTCAGCACCAGGACTTGAAGTTGGCCCTTGTTCCCAGCCCCCTTGTTGAGTCCCCAAAAATTTGAAGGGAAAGAATAGTTTGAAACTGTAAAAGCCATCAGTCCCGAGAGTGCCCTAATCTTCGATCTGCTGTTTGTTCCTGTAATTATGTCCATCCAACAATCAAAATATTGATTGCTTCAGAGGAGTCCTTGTCAAAAAATTCCACTGGATTTTGCAAATTAGGTCGTGGGCCTGATCAATGAATGCTCAGGCTTGACATTGCTATGCTTTAAAGAAGTAGCCGATCATTGTAGAACAGAAGTTTTGAAAGGGGCTTTTGTCCATCCCAAATAACAAACAATGGGAGATTGATGAAACCAGACTCCATATCAGCCGTATTTAGAAGACGGTTTTTAAAAGAGTTTCCAGTCTGTGATCTTCGAGTGCACATACCGATCTTCAAGTTCACATATCTCCCAGATTCGATTCACCAACGGACAGAAGATACACAAATGATCAATCGATTTCTCTGCACAACGCCTTAAAAGCATAAACCTGGCCTCGAAAATCTTCTCTTGATCTGTTTTCCCGATGTCAAAATTTTTCTCTCTAAAGTCGGCCATCTTAGGCTCCTTAGTGATTTTCAGAGGAGCATCTCAATTCCACATGGTTTGATTTTACCATTTGCCAGCTTAAACCATGGAGGAATTATCAATGCATTCATAGGCTAGCTCGGCCGGTTCATTCAAAAGTCTAACTTCTGTGTATTAATATCTTAAGATAGTCATCCCATTCCTGAGCATAGTCACCTTCAAGCCGTTTCTACCTTGACGGACCTAGTCAAACCCACTCCCCAGAGCGAATCCACCTGCTAAGCCAGGACTTCAAAGACGAGAAGAAAATGCTGTATGATTCTCTAATAGTTAAACATTTATAATAATTGTTAATTCCTATGATATATGGAAGGCATTAATATCTTAAGATAGTCATCTCATTCTTGAGCATGGTCCACCTTCAAGCCCTGTACCTTAATATGCGCAAAATTGAAAATGGTCAGAGATTTCAAATGATTAATCAGAGACTAGGGATCAATAGTCTGCTAAGCCCGCTCTCTAGAGCCAATCCACCTGGCATGCCAGGGCTTAAAAAACGAGAGGAAAATTCTGTATGATTCTTGTAGTTAATCTTCGTAATCATAGTTAATTCCTATGATATATGCTCAACAACTAACCATAATAGTAATTAATTCAACGAGGTAAAGAACTGCATATAACTGATCGGATCAACCTAATATTTGAAAAAAACTCGAGTTATATTTATTATAACCAAAGGGACATGCAGCACCTAGATTGGATTAACCTGTTTATTGGATCCCAATTCGAAACTGTTATTGCAATTAAAAAATTGATGACTGCTATATTGACATCATTGATTTTGATCGTTAGACCAAGCTAGCAAATGACGTTTTTTTCTGTTTTTTCTATTTTTGATTTTAACCAATAATTTTGAAGATGGATTAAAATAAATACTAGAGTGTTAATGTTCGTGTGAATATCTTGTTCTTGATGAATATTCTAGATTGAGTTTAATCTGCACTTGAAAAGCTTTGGGTAGGGAAAGTCAAGAAGCTTTTATGAATTTCTCTTTCAGGTTTGGTTATTAGCGAATAATTTACTAATATTGTAGGATTTATTCATGCCATTATCCAACCTAGAGGTGGTCAAACTCGACGCTTCAAGTCTGGAAGCATCTCGGCTTCAACCATATGATGTCAACCATGATGTGAGTAAAAAAGTTGAGAACCACTTTTACCTGTGCTGGTGGGTGGCCCTTGCGGCGGCCGAGAATAAACATAGATGCTGTTGTTGCTTGGTAGTTCTATTCCTCGAATGCTCTGGGGTAATTCCTTAACCCAGTCCGCACACGTATATTGCTATATCAAGTATAGAGCTTTTAAAACCGGCAAAGGTCATCAATACCCTAGCCGGAATAAAAGGTACAGTACGAGGGGTGACATATTGAGCTGCACATTCACTCAAATCAATCGTAGATGCTATATTCATGATCAACTATTTGCCATGGTTAGAACCTTGGCAGATTACAGCTATTTGCCATGGTTAGATCCTTAGCAGGTTCCCATCCGCTTTGTTTCATGATTCTTAGTAACGATGGAGAAGAATTCACATAATAGTTGTGGTAATCGTGTCTCAGATCCTACCACCCGGTATTTAAAATGCGAAGGAAAGATAATTGGTGGGTTTACCAGTTCCATGATCCGTTCTTGTTCTTTCCGAACCTTGATGTTCAAGGGTTATGTAATAAGATGGTGGCAATATGTTAGTCTAGGCTTTGTCATCCTCCGACGATGTGAATAGATATGGCAACCATATGGTTGTTTGGATGGTAATAGAGTGAGAATCCAATCATATGGTAGTTTGGACGGTAATAGAGTGGGAACCCAAATTACGAAGGTACAATGCCAATAACTCGCCTTTGAGCTCAATATATGGTAGTTAGGGTTGCTGAAAATTGTACCAACTTGAGAGATGAGAGAATAGGGCATAAACAGACTAAACAATTGGCTAATGACTCGGCTTCGGGCACAATAGATGGTAGTTAGGGTTGCTGAAAATTGGAGACATAAATAGACTGAACAATGTCTCGGTGCTCCTCAACCAAACCTAGCATGAGAGATGTTTTAATGGACAATGTCATCTAGCTTGTGATTTCTATTAAAAAGTAAAATGATGATGGAAAATATTAAACTATATTGATTTTTAATGGTGTTATGTGAGGGTTTAAGATGATCTTTCTTGGTATTTGTTTATGAAACTCTAGATCAAGTAGATGAGGCATGATTGGTGAAAAACACATTAAAGAACTTTTAATGTATTAGGTAGGTGCAAACCATTGAGATTGATTGTAGTTCTAAATTGAAATCACTAGATATATGAATTGCCATAAATACTCAATAAAGTTGTCAAATTAATGTCTGATTGTCTTACTGCTAGGCCATTGTCAAATTAATGTCTGATTGTCTTACTGCTAGGCCATTGTCAAATTAATGTCTGATTGACCTACTACCAGGCCATTGATGAATTGCCATAAATACTCGATAAAGTTGTCAAATTAATGTCTGATTGACTTATTACTAGGTCAAAGATGGATTGTCATAAATACTCGATAAAGTTGTCAAATTAATGTTTGATTGACTTAGTACTTATACTAGGTCATCGATGAATTGCCATAAATACTCAATAAAGTTGTCTAATTAATGTTCGATGGACAAGGTTACTTACTCCAATGTATAATATTTATCTATTTGTATTTAAAGTTTGTTAAATATTAAATAATTTTTATCTTGTATTGTTTTAAGATTATTTTCTAAAATTTAATTAAGAATCTATAACAAAAAGTAAGACAAAGTAATTTAGAAAATCAATTCCAAAAATGAAGACAAACTAATTAGGAAAATCAATTCCAAATTGGCCCAACATCCCAATCTACCATAGGATTATGGGAATTAGAGGTGTTAGCCATTGTGTAGTAGCATACTTGCTACAATGTCAATAAAATATATTTATTTTATGGTTAAAGTTATTTATTTGTAGTTAAGTAAATAACTTTAACTAAGATTGTTTTTTATTTATTTTTATTTAAAAAATAAATTTTATTTAAAGTATTTTAAATATTAGGACATTCTATGTTTTCTAAATATTAAACAATTTTTTTATCTTATAATGTTTTTAGATTATATTTTAAAATTTTATGAAGAATATGTAACCAAAAATTAAGACACTAATTTTGAAAATCAAATCCAATTTAAAATATTGGTTCAAAATCACAATCTACCATAATCTCATCTGATTTTGAAAATTAAGTCTAAGCTAAAATATTGGCTCAATATCACATTCTACCATAATCCTATGGGAATTACCTGTGTTAGGGATTGTGGGTAACATGAAAAATCAAATCTAAGCTAAAATATTGGCCCAATATCACATTCTACCATAATCCTATGGGAATTACCTGTGTTAGGGATTGTGGGTAACATGAAAGGTTTGATAAACCTTTATCATATAGTAATTAGCAGCGTTTGGTTTGTGGGTAACATCAATGGTTTGATATAGGAAAACCAAAACCTATACATTTCAAACAATTTCAGTAGGAATTTATCTAAATAATATATTTTGAGTTTTTAAAAGGTTTATTTTGCACGGGAACAACAACAAAGATGTATTTTGTAGCCCTTAGATATCTCCATTCTTCATGCATCCATGGATTGGGAGAGCAACTACATGGGAGATTTTGAATCATCAAGTAAGAAGTTCAGTTTGCACACACATAAAATGTGGAAGGCAGCATAACATGCAAGAAATTAGATGGCTTAGGAATTGGAATTCAAAAGGATGGGAAGTGGTGTACTTCCTATTTGGCATGGGATCTTGGTATCTAATGGAGGGACAAGTTGACCTGTGAGATGTAAACATTGAGAAGATTACAACATGAACAATTGGGATCTTGGGGGGAAAGTTAGTCTCGACTTCTATCAGTTTTTTCATACAGAGCAATAGGTAAGTAGGGTACAAGTAGAGGGGAAAGAGGGTAGTATCATGGGCATTTATCCTTTTAAACTAAAGATCCATTGACTTCGAAAGTTCAATTAGTTATATAGTCTTGTAAAACTCAATTTGCATGAGGCAATTGATCTCACTTCAGTTGAGCTAAATCTAATTTTGATGGATGGTTGTCACTGAGAGTTGGTTCACTATTCTTTAGTCCACATAGATATATTAACCAAGCTAGATTGGGGTAGATTTTGGGTCAAGGGGGTTTCCCTAATGCTTATGCTTGAGGAGCAAGAGGATAGATATGCCATGTGGTTTGACAAGGACACCTATCCCTTCCTAGCAGTAGTAGAGGCATACATTTAATGCTTCCATCATTCATAGTAGCGCATTGGAGTTCCACTTGAGCCATTGAATGGAACAAACGAGTGTTAAACCATTGTACTAACGCATTGTATGCTTCCATCATTCGTAGTAGCTTATTGAAGTTCCACTTGAACCATTGAGGGGAACAAGTGTGTTAAGCCATTGTACTAGTGCATAGCTTGCACTAGGAGTATAGCTAATCACCTCCCACCTGGAATACATTAATTGGGTGGCCAGAGAGATGATTGAGATGTGTATTCTAGACGATAAAGATGTTGCTTGCATGAATGGAGATTTAGACACATCATACATCTTATGCGAAGAGTTACATGAACATCTATGGTTGCTATACGATGCTCTTAGTATTCGTTAAATGGGTCGCTATTTTGTAGATGGAGTCATATTTTGGAGGGGAGTTTATATGATTTGGCCCACATTGATGAGCTCCATGCATGGTGGGAGAGTCTTGCAAATGTTTAGTTTTGCATTGATGAGCTCCATGCATGGTGGGAGAGTCTTGCAAATGTTTAGTTTTGCATTAATGAGCTCCATCCATTGGGCGTTCCTTCGAATGATTGCTTTCCAAAAATTGTAGGGACATTTGGAGCCTTGTAGAGGAGACACCTTGCAATTGTTAGACATATATGAGATCCATGCATTCTTCTCACTTGTCTTAATTGGGCTGGAAATTTTATTGCAGGGGACGAAGCGTTGAACATTGAGGAAATGGCTCTAATTGGAGTGGTGCGGCAAAAACAATAAACCTTCGGTACTTAGCTTGGAATTGAGGATTCCAATCTTAATCAATCAACAACATATATTGATAAGTGAAGTCATTGGTTGGTTTCATGTATGGTTGGAGTTGGATTTTCGCTTGAGGACAAGCAATTTATGGAGGGGAGGAATGCCAAGTACCAATTTTTGACATCACCATGCAACAACCACTAACCCATTCAACTCCACGAGTTCTAGTGGAAATCATTAAATTAATTAGTAAGGGAATAACCTTGTCCAAGTTACCTTATGTAGTTAATTTGTATAAGTTATGATATGAGTTGGAAAATGGCAAGGGACCCATGAGCGTGCAAAAGGGATAAGATGTTGATCACTTGAAAGCTTTACAAAAGATGGAAACTAGAAGAAAACAACTAAAGGTAGAAATCAATGAAAAGCAGGAAACTGGTTAAAGCAAGTAAAAGTTGACTAGTTGTACAAAGACAGAAAAGTAGTGAAAAGCAAATGAGTAGTGGAAAAGAAAATCAAGGTAGAAAACAAGAAAAATTAGGATACAATATATAAAAATGAAGGACAAAAGTAGTAAAGCACGATAAAGGAGGAAAAGTTAGAAAGTAAAGAAGAACGTTAGGGGAGTTTTGAGGTAGAAAATAGGCCTCGAAACAAAAGTTGTACCATTAGATTTAACTTTATAAGAACCTCAACCATAAGGGTAAAATTTGTAAAAAAAATTGAGGGAAAAAGAAAAAACTATTTTCCTCATCTTATTTTTGACATGTAGCTTTATGGATTGACCCGAGTTTTGGGACTTGTTGGATATGGAATTTAATTGTTCATTCAACCAAACACACAAAACTCAAAATTTGGGTGAAACGACAATGAGATATGTCATAAATACATTAAGAAAAAGTAGTTTTTTTTCCCTCCAAAATTTACAACTTGTTTTTTTTTTGTTTTTTTTGTTCCCGAGGAAAAAAAACATAATTTTATATCATCCGTAGAGAGGCAAAATTACATTTTGTAGATATGCAAGGCATATTCGAAATCACCGTTTAAGACTCAACCAAGTCCAAAATATCCAATTTGATCTATCCATCAGATTTCTAGGAACAACAGTTCAAAAAGTTACCAAAAAATAATATGGGCCTTGCTCATATCAAGCATGAAGCATATATCTACCTGTCATAAATGATCATGTAAAATAGTTGTTAAATATTTGCAAAAAGCTGTCAGATATAGTCTCAACAAATAAACTACGGAATGCATCTGCAGTAAAAACGAAAACAAAATCCGAATGAAGCATAGGCCCCATCCTCCAAACGATCAAGTCACCATCATATCAAAAAAGGGATGGTGATAGTATTCAAACGCCCCATCTCCTAGCCGTTCCTTAACCTTCCATACGCCTGGATCTAGCAAGAGCCCCTCCTTCGATGTAGAGTCCGCCTGGCGTTGTTCTCCCTGTATACATGTGTGAATGTAATCAGATCAAAGGATTCCATCACTTCCCAGATAGATTGTAAAATGTTGCATAACAGGTGGTCTCTGCAAGTTTGTATTCTTTTAACCCAATAGATCACATTTAAGGAATCACCGAAAATCCTAATGGTTCTACACCTCTTCTCTGCTGCAAAAATGAGGAGTAATTTCAGGCTTAAAAGTTTAGCTCAGTTGTTACTTCCCTCCCCCAAACTTGTAATCATTTCAAAGGATTGATTTCCATGTAGATTTAAAATAACATCGCCTCCACAAAGATTATTCGGCGATGCACCATCAAAGAAGCCCTAGGGAGTAGACCGATCAATCTCAAGAACCAAAATATCCCTCTGTTTTTTAATCCTCATATGTTTTGGAAGTGCAGTTGCAATCCCACAGATCAACCCTGCCGTAATAGCCGGTGTACATTCTTTCCCAGTGAAGACAAGTTTATTTCCGGCCAACCATATTCCCCAAGTCACCAAGAAAGGAAGCACAATCATAACATCCGTAGTACCCAATATTCACCATCGTTCCCAAGCATGCATGATAGAGTCCCCTTCCCATCTACACATGGGATCTAATCCCAACAAAGTACAGGATTCCCCCCACACCCCTACACAGTATGGGCAAGAAAGATATAAATGAATAGTCAACTCCCTCGCGTTCCGGCACAGAGCACACCATCCTGGTCCATTGAAGCCCTGTTTGAGAAGATTATCCCAGCAAGGGACTTTGTTTTCTAAAATGCACCACCAGAATAGGCACGTTTTGGGGGGGCAATGGAATTTCCATATCTTATGCCACCACCACTCAGTTCACAGTTCATAATTCGGAGCACTCAGGTAAATATATCTTGCCTTGGGAATATACTTGCCACAGGAGGCCCCATTCCAAATGAGTACATCCTCCTTAAGATTAATCATGGATAATCCAAAGGCCCCAATATACAGGCTCAGTTCAACGTCTTCTCGATTAGAGAGTTCAAAATCTGTGATCGGTTGCCAAGATTGAGACCATTGGTTCGCCTGAACAGGGGCTGCGAGCTGATAGAGAAAGTGTACTCCATGCTGCCTGAGGGAAACCACCAGTGGTTTAGACAACCAATACCTTCCATTGCATTCGAGCCATGGATCAATGCCCACCTGCACTCTCCATCCATTATCCACCTTTCACATCATGTTATCTTCAATAACAACAAAGGATTTAATCACAACTTTCCAGATGACCAATCCACCCTTATGTCCTTTTTGTGAGTTCCTTATCTAGTCAACAATGGACTCGGGCAATATATTATTCAATCATAACTTTGGTCCATAGGTTTTTTTAATGTATCAGATGCCATCCCCCTTTTGTTGCCAATGCTCTTGGAAAAAGAAAGATATTTTTAAGACCCCATCCCCCTTTTGTTGCCAATGCTCTTGCAAAAAGAAAGATATTTTTAAGACCCCATCCCCTTAGGGATTTTAGCTTAGTAATCTTCTCCCATTTGACCCATGGAAAAACAGAGGCATCCTTGTGACCACTCCACAGAAAATGTAGACAAATTCTACGCGCTTTTTCCAAAATAGCCAGGGGGATCCACGAAAGAGACATCTAATAAACAGGAATAGCTTCCAATACTGATTTTACCAGGATAAGGTGCCCCGCTCTAGAAAGCCAATGGTGGCTCCAAGAATGTAGACGCTTCTCCAATTTTTCAATCAGCCACATCCAATCCTTCAAATAGTTATTGGGTTTCAACATAAATCCCAGATATTTTAGGCTCTCATCCAAAGTGGCACGAATAAAAGGAAAATGAGTAGTGGCGTGTCTTACTTCTTCATCATCCATACCATGAGTTGTCAGTGAAGACATCCCAGCATTAATTTCCATGCCAGTTGCGGAAGAGAAAAGATCAAGGATTTCTGAAATACTATCTACATCATGAACGTTCCCTGAGCAAGAAATAAGCACATCATCCACGAACAGAAGATGTGTGATCTGCAGCTGTGGAGCAACAACTATACCATGCAAATGTCCCTCTCTATGTGCTTTCTTCAACAGATGACTCAATCCTTCAACCACAAGCAGGAAGAGTAAAGGAGACAAGGGACAGCCCTGCCTCAATCCTCTCTCTGCATGAAAAAAGGGGGGATGCAGCCCCATTGATCAGAACAGAGAAAGAAACAGTAGTAATACAGCTCATGATCCACCTGACAAAAGCAATCCCAAAGCCAAGATGAATTAGTAACATATGTATATAAAGCCAGCTTACCTTATCATATCCTTTGGAGAGATAGATCTTCAGAATAACCCCCTTGATTTTGCGAGTCTTTACACTGTGTAGGCCTTCCTGCGCCACCCCAATAGCCTCATGAATTTGGGTTCCTTTAACGAACCCAAATTGTTCTCCAGAAATATGATTAGACAATAAGTCCTTCAACCTCCGGGCAATAACCTTAGTAATCACTTTGTATATACAGTTACATAGTGAAATAGGTTTGAAGTCATGCAGAGTCTTAGGGTTATCCACCTTGGGAATTGAAACAGGCCGAGATCCTTCCAGATAGGCGTGAATCTCCCACCACCTTTAGTATGTCTGCCCCCAAGAGGTCATAAAGGTCAATAAAGAATTCAATGGTCCAACCATTAGTACCAGGACTTTTATCCTTCTGAAAACTTTGGAGAGCCGCTTTCAATTTTGCTTTAGAGACTTCTTCCATCAACGAATTGTTTTCCTCCTCCCCTACAAACCTTGGAAAGACTTGAGCAACTTGCATGATCTCTGCAATGTGTGCCCCAGCCGGAGCCTTGAATAAATTCTGAATATGAGCAATTCCAGTCTCACCAATTCCTCAAAAGTTTCACGTCTTCGACCTCTGTCATCCTCTAGGCACCAAATGGTATTCAAAGCTTTCCTACCCTTAGCATAAGCATGAATTTTTTTTGTGTTTTCATCCCCACAAGCCAACCAAAGAGCCTTGCTCTTTAATCTCCATGTCTCCTCCTTTTCCAACAGAAGTGTGTTCCTACGACCCTGCAGGCCAACCAAGGTGTCCTTAGACTCCGGATTTAGCATACCCCCATCTTCCGAGCCCATAATGAAAACAATATCCTTTTCAATCTGCCTCAACTCATTATCATCTCTTCTCCTCTTTTCCATCGCCCAATTTTTAATGAGCCTCTTCAACCTGACAAAATTCTCCGCAAACTGAAAAGTCGTCGATTATCGAATATCCGGATTGAAAGAGACCCAATTTGAGAGAATCAACTGTCGAAAGGATTCATCCTTCAGCTAAGTCTTGTTGAATTTGAGTGAGAGGGTTGGGCGGTTTTATCGGCCCATTCTGATATTCCAAAAAAATGGGTAGGTGATCAGAACGACCCCAACATCCCACCCACTGCTTCATATAGTGATGTTGTTCCAACATCTTCTCACTAACCAGAAAACGATTAAGACGTTTAGCCACACGGCCATCCCCACACCTATTGTTATGCCATGTCGGCTTAAGTTTAACTGGTTCGATGTCCAACCAGTTTCTCTCAATGAGCTTCTGAGTGAAGTATTTAGAATGAAGGTCCAGGCGAGCAAATGGCCCCCATACCTCCGCCTGTCCCAAAGAAAAATTAAGACCCCCTCCAATGACAACCAATTCACCACAAAACAAGTCTAGTTTGAAAATATTGTCCCAGAAAGGAATGTGATTAATATAAGGACCATATATGTTGAAGACATCAACAGGGTCCCCATGATCCAAACCTTGCACCGTCATTCCCAAAACCGATTCTATACCCCAAATATTCAGGGCTTTAACCACACGGGTGTCCCAACCCATAGCAAGACCCCCTGACCGACCCTGAACATCCAAGGTCACAAAAGTCCAACCAAAAAACCAATTCTCCAACTTCTCCTTGATCACATCACCACCACCAAGAGTTTCCTGTAACAACAAAATATTCGGGTGTTCTAAATCGACCACCCGTCGCAGTGCAGCTCTTTTAAGAGGACCTGCCAGACCTTGGCAATTGAAGGACATAATCTTCATCGACGACCCTTTTTCTGGGCCTGCATTGCTCTAAGTGCCCATTCGATAGATAATTGTTTCCCCTCGGTCAAGTCCTTCTGTGCCCTAGACTGAGCCTTAGCTAGAAAGGATTTCCGTCCCCTTCCCCAAGACACAGGGAGATAATCCTTTCCTAAGCCCCCATGTGGGTTCTTTTTCCTTGACCTAAGAAAATATCTGGTTTCAGCAGGGGGAGGTTGGGTAGCGGATCCAACCTCAATATCAACAGAGTCCAGGGGTAATAGTGGAACCTCCTCTAAAATTGCAGTAGTGGAAGGGGTGGAGACTACAATAGGGAGTGGTGAGATAGCAAGATTCCTTAATCCCCCCCCCCATCCAATCCATCCCAGAAACCTGAAAAATATTTGCAAAAACATTTAAAGACGGTGAAGGGGCAAAAGAAGTGATACTCAGATGATCTTCAGCAGTCGCCCCTACGACCACATCCTCAGAGAATAGATTCCCTTCCACCACGGTTTGAACAGGAGCCACTGTCTTCGTGTGCATCTCCTCAGCTTCAGATGAAAAGGGTCCCAAAGAAGGCGAGGACACCCCACGGCTCGAACCAGTCCCACGAGGTCCCCACTGAGAACTACGACCATTGATCGTGCACACCCCAAGACTACAATCCACTGCTAGGTGTCCATAAGCATGACACTTGCGACATCGGAAAGAAATATTTTCATAATCCAACCGCTGCTTAAAGAAAGAATTTCCCTAGGAGAGATGAATCTCTTCATATAATCCTTCCCATTGCTTAAAGAAAGAGTTTCCCCAGGAGAGATGAATCTCTTCATATAATCCTTCCCGCACATTAATATTGACAAGAATCCGGGCCACCCTGGGCAATTTTGTAACTTTGAAAGGCAAATCTGCCTCTAGAAAGGATCCCAGAATGTTGCCAATACAGATGAAATGTTCCTTCGACCAATATTGTCTCGACAGACTCGGAAGCCGAACCCAAATCGGCACTTCGTCCACCTTTTTGCAAGAGGCATCAAATGTTGGAGACCAAATCTTAAGCAGAACAAGACATTGATCGATAGTCCAATTTCTCGCAAGAACCCAGTTCACATGCTCTTGTTGGATGAAATTAAGAGCGAACCAACCCCTGGTCAAGCCCTCCAGTTTAGGAATCACCCCCAAATGTTCAGCCCATGAAGAGTTTACCCATTTCTCAATCATTGGAACATAAACGTTCTTTCCAATAATCTTCCCTACCACAGTCAAAGAAGCCATCTGCACGATTTGGGACCACCGGATGTCCTCCCACAATGCATACGAGCATGCCACCAGCCTCTTCTTAACAAAGGCCTTTCGACGCCTGTTATTTCCACATTCCACAGCCCTAGTCTCCAGTGGTTCAGAACCACCTCCAGGATCTCTTATGGGAGAATTGCCTTTCGGTTCGGTGACCTCATGCCCCCCCGCGACCACCTCTGGAACAGTACTCCCAAACCCCTATACAAAATCCTCCTCAGCTCCATGCGAGTCCACGCCCTCATCAACAAATACCCCGGGATTCAAAGAGTCCACCGCATCCACAGAAACGCTACTGCCCATTGAAGATGCACAATCCACAGCAGGATTACAGCCCAAAATAACCGTTTCCCCAGCCCCCAGAAGCATAACAGGATCCCCGTGAGCACAAAGAGGAGAATCAGCGAAAAAATATGACGGAGAGAATTCCCCCTCTAGATCCGATTGCAAAGTGGCCGGAAGAAAACCGTTGCCCCAATAGTTTTGAGCACTCGAGGCACCCATCCCAAAACCGCTCGTGGAATAGTGAAAAGCACCTTCCGGCACCGGATTCGTTGAGTAGTCTACCACGTCGTGCAAAACCATGTCGTTCATCGACAAGAACCCTAAACAGGTGAAAGGTAACAGTAAAGTAGGGTAACTCCTAGGTAGAAACCCGATCTACCACCCCCGGTGAACACTGTCACTAAAGCACAAAGCCCCGTCTACCCCCACCGACTGTTGGTAAAAAATAATTAACCCAAGTAGGGAAGCCCCACCGATGGCCTACTAGGCAACAGACACCGTGTTCACAAGCAAGCACTGGGAAGTGAGAGGCAATACAGGTGTAGTAATCGCCATCTATGGATCTGACAGCCCATCCGATACTTGTCAGGGGAAGGTTAGCACACAGGCCAAGGCCCGATTGAGCAAACCCTACCTCCAGCACTGTACAGAGCTCCCCCTCCTCATGGTTCCATCAATCTATCCATCTCAAGACCACAAATCCTTACAACTTTTATTTTATTATTATATTAACATTATTTTATTATTATTAACTTTTATTTTATTATTATTATAACACATTTTATTATTTTATTATTTTTGAACAATGGGATTGTGGAGTGAAAATTAGTTTGGCTTTCTACTAGTTTATTCATAGGGAGCAATGGGTAAGGAGGGCACAAGCCCTTAATTTTCTTGCCCCATACAAGGAAGAGGGAAAAGAGGGTAGTAGCATGTGCATTTATCCTTTTAATAGAAGATCCATTGACTTGGAAAGTTCAATTAGTGATATATTCTTGTAAAATTCAATTTGCATATGAGGCACATGATCTCACTTTAGTTAATTTAAATCAAAATCCGATGGATGGTTGTTGCTGAGAGTTGGTTCGCCATTCTTTAGTCCACATAGATATGTCAACCAATAGACATTGGTGGGTTTTGGGTCAAAGGGATTTTCCCTATTGGTGTCACCTGAGGAGCGAGAGGCTCCCACATCTTTCATTGATGGTTTGATGATTAGGTAATGTTGTTTGATAGGCACAGCTATCCCTTCCCAACAGAAGCAGAGGCATACATTTAATGCTTCAATCATTCATAGTAGCTTACATAAGAATTCATTCAGTCTATAAATACAAGGAAGGGTGCACCGACCACATCTTTTCGTCAGTTATGATTCGGTTTTGATAGCTTTGATCTCTCAATTCGACTTGGGAGATGTGCACCTAGTCATAGGTGGGCGATGTGTCTTTGTTGCTTTAAAAAGCTTTATTTTCATTTTCACTCTTCTAATTCAATAGTTACAAACTCAAGTGTTTGTTGTACCTTCTTCATTTGCATTAATTTTTTTGTTAAAAACATCTCGATTAACAATTACCTTTTTGTCAGTAGGATCCCACAGTGTATGGCCCTTTACAATATTATCATAATTGAAAAGAACATTTTTTTAGGAACTTTGGAAAATGCATCACAACTAAGATATACAAATGAGAATAATCAACTAGCTTACTACACTAAACATTCTTTAGGATATGTTTATTCATTGTAGTTATAAGATAAGTAGCCGTATGAAGAAAAATTGGCAACATGCATAAGCATAAAACTTATCATAGAGGCATTATATAAAACACTTTGAATGTCTAGGGCTTCAATTAAAATTTTCTCATAAACTTTGAAATCAAAACCACCAATACAAAGACACTTCAAATATTAAAATATTAGTGAAGCACATTGAACACAGATGTTTTGGTCAAAAGACTAAAGATGGTTTGGGGAAGATCTTGAAGAATATATTTTCCATAAAGAAGAGTAATTAGAAATTTTCAGTACAAGAAATTATTTCTTCAACCCTCACTGACAAAATTCCAAAATTTAATGACAACAACAAACTAACTTGTATTTCGTGCAAACCAACAATTGTACTTTCTGTTGTACGCCCCCAACACTAGCTAGTACGACCTGAACAATCTATTGTATCTTTTGCAACGAAAATAGTGTACACATGTCCCTGTAATTAATGTATGGATTGTGCAATCAAGATTTAATGCACAACAAATTATTTGTTGGGAACTATTCCCTCACACATGTGACTGTACTTTTACGATTTGCAATAAATGCGCTTGAATATCTTGGGAAATGTGTTGCCGCTCTTCTTGGAAATCATGCCATTACTGTTAGGATATCTCTTATTTCTCCTTCACATTCTTTTTCTTTCTCTTTGATGGTGAGTGTATTCTTCAATGTCATGTTTCTTTGTTTTATACTTCAAATTTGTAACTACCTTCCCTAACTACCCTAATCAAGGGTTGAGATTTAATTACAAAATCAAGGGTCATGATTAAAACTCACTTTTAATAATCAAATACATTAATTATTAAATACTTCAATTAAAGTGACCTAGTTTATAAAGTACACTCACCCCAAAAATGAGAGTAAGGACCTTTAGAGTTATCATCTTTCAACACTCTTAACAAGGAAAGTCCAAGGCATGATCTGAACCTTCACCTTTGACTCTTGATGCAACTCCCTCCTGCACTATGGAATCCCTCTTGGATACAAGTACCCAAATCCATACTGGAACTTTGAAGCCCAAGACTCGACCAAACCCTCATCCACCTTCACACCACCACCACCACATGACTAGAGAACCACTCTTCCCACTAGAAGAAATGTAAATAACATGTTGATCAAGTGCATCTCTTGCCCCACTCTCTGACTTTGACAATCACCCACCTATGCTTGGAGGTACAACATCTCCTCTTAAAACATGTAATATGTTACTGTGATCTCCTATCAGAATAGTAGTACCACTTTACTCATCTCTTCGATATAGGAAAACATGACCACATCTCACCATCATCCCATAACTCTTATCCTTAAAGGATGACATGAGTTTTCCAACTCTCATCCCAGGAATAAAGAGAATCTTGTGTATTTTCAAGACTTCACCAAGATCTAGTTGGAACCTCCCTCGTATCACCACCTATGGATTGTCGATATCTGCCTGAACACAGTGTCATGGTCACAGATTCGTGATAATATGAAAGAAACTATAGACTCTAGTCATGTGTCTGGTTGATCCATTGTAAACAATCTAGACATGCTCAAAGGATGAACTTCTTACACTAGAGTCAATAGAGACCAAAGAAAATTCCTACTCAAACTTGGCCCTAAGTATTGTGTTGTTGCATATGTTGCTCAATCTTTCTTTGTCTTGACTTTATTCTTCTCAGGACGCTTAGAGGCATAATGTCCCATTTGACGACATGGATAACACTTGACTTGATTTATGTCTTTCTTCTTTTTATTTTCTTTTGTTGCAAGTGCTACTTTTTGCTCCACTTCCTAACTGACATGACCACCTTGAGAGCTCTCTCAAATTTCCTCTTGAGTAAAAGTCATCCCATAATCTAGACTAGTTGGAACTTGGGAAGCTTTTCTCTACTTACCATGCACTTCACATAGACGTCCTACTTCTTGGTGGAGCCCTTCAGGGCTATCCTCACCACCTATAGATCAGGAACAATCTCTCCCATAGCTAGTAACTCAGCCTTCACCCTTGCAAAGTTTCCCACACTTAGCTGTTTTTTTCTCTGCCAAATGTGCAATGAGATGGTTTAACTCCATTTAGGATTACCCTCTTGGTTGTAGCTTCAAGAGTTTTGTGCATTTCAAGCTCATCCTTATCTATTGGTTTAGTTACTGTAGTGTTTGCAAACCTCCAAATTTTCCATTCTTTCAATACATTAGTATTTCTTACTTTCCAAGGTATATAGTTTGATACACCATCCAACCTATCTTCAAACCGTATGCTAATCATTGAAAACCCACCTACAACAAGAACAACTGAAAGAATATCACAACCCTTTCTTCTGCACTTCTTTATTGTGAAACAATTGCTTACTTCCTAGTTTAGTATCGCTCTTATACGATGAAGAAAAACTGGCATAAGCATAAAACTTCTCATACATGCATTATGTCAAAAACTTTGAATGTATAGGGCTTTAATTAAAATTTTCTCATAAACTTTGAAATCAAAATCACCAATCCAAAGACACTTTAAATACTGAAATATTAGAAGTACATTGAACACAAATGTCTTGATCAAAATACCAGTCATAACCCTAACTTTGGGAAAACCCTAAAGAAGAATTTTTCCATAAAGGTACTTATAAATTTTCAAAACAAGAAAGTATTTCAACCCTCATTGACAAAATTCCGAACTTTAATGACAACAACAATTGTACTTTCTGATGTACGACCTCCACATGTTCTAATATGGCCTGAACAATTCTACCTTTTGCCTCTAAAACAATGCCCACACATGCTTGTAATTAATGTTGTATAGACTGTACAACCAACATTTGATGCACAACAAATTTTTTGGGAATCATGCCCTCACATGTGTGAATGTACTTGTCGTACGATCTACAATAAATGCTCCAGGTTGTGTTGGGAAATGTGTTGTTGCTTCTCTTCTTGGAAATCATGCCATTGCTTCTAGGATATATTATATCTCTTTCACATTCTTCTTTTTCCTTTCTCACGGTGAGTGTATTCGTCAATGTCATTTCTTTTTGTTTTATACTTCAAATTTGTAACTACCTTTCGTAACTACCTTTATCAAAATGTTGAGATTTATATACAAAATCAAGAGTCAACATTAAAACTCACTTTTAATAATTAAATACTTATCTTAAAGTAACCCACTTTATAAAGTAGAAAACATTAACTCTTTATTTCTATAAAAGTCACTTTTTACATAAATATTCAAAGAACAAAGCCTTTTGTTTATTTATTTATTTGCAAATAACAAAGTTCATAAGAAATGAATAAGAAGCATGCATGATTGTTTCATAAGAGATGGACATAGAGCTGCATTATTGTTTTATAAGATATGAGTATAGAGTTGCATGATTAATTCATGAGATATGAATGTTATGTTTGTCATAACGATATGAATATAAAGTTGCATGATTAATTCATGAGATATGAATGTTATGATTGCTCATAAATATATGAAGATATAGTTCCATGATTATTCATGAATGTTGGGATGCATGATTATTTGATTATCATATGCTTTTATAAAATCAGATTTTGTTTGATTACAATTTGTATTCTTGTGATTAGGAATGATGTTATGGTATAAACTTGATTAAAAACATATATTACAATCTTTCTATTTTTAGAAGAAATCATGTTAAGAAAAATAAGGGTTTGCATAAATCTTCATGAGATCTAAATATAAGATTACTTGAAATTTGAAAGGGGTTATGTCGAAACATTAATTTAATGTGTACATAACTATATGAACAACTACAAATACATTGAGGTATTCATGTGAGTAAAATTCATGAGATATGGTTATACTGAAACATTGGGTAAAATGTTTTGCATGTCAGTGTGTGTTTGTTATTTTATTGAAATGATTGGATTATACAAGGTTGCTAATAACTTGATTGAATTTGGATTGTAGGAAAAATGTATATGCCCTAAACTCAAGTAAAAATTACATATATTGAATGAAGAGGAATTTCGATTGCTAATCCTAATAGAGTGAGGGTTGTTGTGAAGTGAGAAGCTTTTTGTAGTAGATTGGGAGGTTCCTATGTATTAGGAAGAAGTCTGAATATAAGCCCTAATCATATTCTGGGATATGTTAAAGACTCTTTGAAGATAATTAAATTATCTTATTTACATTCATGTGTCAATAAGAGCTTCAATCATAGAAGAGCATGAAGTATTTGTGGTGGATGATCCATATTATGATTCTTACATTCACATGGTGAGAGGGAGTAGCTAGAATCACTAGATCCCGAAGAACTAATATGACTGATTGATGTGCCTCTTGTAAAAAGGAGACCTGCATGATGCTCATAATTCAGACGGAAGCTCATAACAGTATCCAAAAATATTGTTATGATTCTTATGATTAGTGGTGTGACAATCACCAGACAAAAAATTTCCTTAGTTAAGAAAAATGTGTAGTTTATGAGCTTGAAGAGTTTCAGGATGGTGGACTACAAATCTATGGCTACACATATGAAGGTAAATATGAAATCTTATAATTCTTATTTCATATTTGGAGGATCTCAAGTCAGTTGAGATGTATTTGGTTAGTCTCAGGTCCCATGATCTGTTATAGCTTTGCAGTTTGTACATAGACATATACAAAGCATGTGTTGTGGTACCTACTTGCTACAAGTGTATATAGACTCAGATATGTCTTGGTCAGTGAAATAGAGTTTAAAAGACATATGAAATCTGACTTGTATAATAATCGAGGGAAGATCACATATGTTGCTATAGTTAAACCATGTCGTAAAGCAGTGAAGCTTTATGAGGCTCCTAGTTAGATATATTTGAGACATGTTTCATATCCACAGATAAGTAGCGTTGGCAACATTCTTACTAAAGCCTCTATTCGGGATAAGCAAGGTATAGTACAAAAACACCTCCAGTTGAAGAGAGAGTATTGACGTGTTTTCATAGGTAGCAACAGATAAAATCTCCATTAGTTAAGTCATGGTACATGATTGAGGTAGCCAAGGGTTGTGATACCTTGTGGAAAGAATCCACACGAGTAGAGATATGATCAAGGTCTTAGAGACTATTGATACTCGAGAAGAGTTATATTCTGGATTGTTAGAGAACAGTTAAAACTCTTAGAGAGGCAGTTGGGGTGTTGCAGTGTAAAGAATAATTATTGAGAAAGTGATCATGACTTGAAGAACATCACAGAGAATGACAAGTTCATAGATAATTTCTCCATATAGCAGAAGATTCAAGAAATTAACAAATGTTGAAGAGTGAAAGAAAAGATGAGTGTTTTTTTGCATGTTATTACACATTTGTTGTATTATGTTGTATGTGATGGATTTAAAATCCATGGTTTCAAGTTTAGAGAAACTTTATTCTGGATTAGATCCAGATGATGCTACTTTGTGTAAGTAGCTAGTTGGTCTTTGAGCATACCTTTTGTATTTTATGCTTTCTACAAGGCATATGTTTGAGTACATTTGAGGTACATTAGAATATGCTCTTTATTGTATTTGATACATAGAAGACCTACTATTTAATTGTGCTATCCAACTATTTTTTTAGCTTGAGATAAGTGATGTAATTTGAGGCTAGTACTCCAAAAGCTAAGTGTATTGCGGCTAGTACTATAGAAGCAAGATGTATGTTTGAGAGTACTACAGAAGCAAAATGCCTTTTTGTAGATAGTGCTACATTTTAAGGAGTAATATAGCTTGGGAAACTACCTACTAGGGTGAAAGACTTGAGCCTACATTCATTAGGTGTTAATACTCAAGCTTTCTCGAAAGCCCTATATGTGTGTTATGATAAAAACACATTGAGATGAAGTTTTACTTCATTGAAGTGATCATGGCCATGTAAAATGAATTCTGGTACATAGGTACTGATGAGCAGATTGCAAATTTGTGACAAGCATCTATATGTGGCAAAGTTTAGACACTTTCGAGATAAGCTTGGTATGGCAGAGAATGTCTCCCTCTCTAAGAGGGAGTGTTGAGAGTACAACTTTAGGAGCATTTGGAAGGCTAATTGGAATGGTTACATCGATGGTCTGAATCACGGGTGGACTAGATTAAAAGAAACACAAGACACTTTATTGTGGATGCATAATACAAAAGATGGTGAAGTTATAGCGAGTTTGGCTTATGACCTTATTGTTTCTTCTCAGGTGCCTTGGCTAACTACAAAACTTAGGCTCGGTTATGGAAATTTGGAATCCTTCTGAAGCTCAAATGCTTCCTATGGCTAGTGTTGGAGGAGCGCATCAGCACTTGGGATAATCTTTTAAAGAAGGGTCGGGTTGGCCCGAACTGATGTTGTCTTTGTTTGAATAATGATGAATCTTTTTATCACATCTTTTTATTTTGTGCTTTTGTCAGGAATATCATAGATCTACTCTTCAGAAAATTTGGCCAAGGCATTTCTTGGTCACTTCCTTCAATTCTGGAAAACATTGAGGATTGGTACCATCACTTAGGGGTGAGCTCTCATCTCCCCCCATTTCTCATAAGGAATATCTGGATATCTCGCAATCTCTCCATTTTTGAGGATAGGAAAGTCAATGCTGAAACTACATGTCATAGGATATTGACTCAGTTGCACTCCTTTCCTTTGATCAACAAAGAAAAAAGAGTTAGTATGTGGGAGCTCAACCTTTTCTCAATTACCCTTTTGTTTTTTTAAACGGGGAAACAAATCTCAAGATAGGTGGAGCGAGTAGTTTTCTGGGACTTAGTTAGTCTCACTCCTTCCGTCTGAAGATGGGCCATGGTGTAAGTACAAACACTAGAGTGGAACTACTTGTCCTCTGGGCTTTATTATACTTTGCATATTTTATTGGAAAATCCTCCCTCTATCTTTTTGGGGACTCATTAGTAGTTATCAACTGGGAAAATGAAAAAGCTGCTCTCTCAGCACTAGATCTGGACCACTGGTGTGATAATATCACGATATTAAAAGCCTCTTTCCTTTCTCTAGAGTTTCAACATGTCTTCCTGAAACACAATCAGAAGGCATACTGCTTATCCAAGGAGGCGCTCTTATTGGCTATTGGTCTCTTGTCCTTCACAATATTTTTTGAAGGCAACATTATTGGGGGAGGTGAGTTTAAACTCTTTTAAAAATCTCACCATTTATGTAGTTCTTGCTATTTTTTTTAGCATGCCTTTGGCATCGCTTTATGAGTATTGATGTATTCATTCTCCATGGATGAAGGCCATCACTTATGATCAGTCTATCCCCCAAGTGCCTTATTGGACAATTGCCTGCGTTCTTATTGTGTTCTTGCTGGACATGTCTGTTTCTCTCTCTAAGATTGGAGGGGTATATGTTGAGATTTGGAATTACTAGCTTTTTTGCCCTGTCTGCTTTGTACTGCTGTTTGAAATATCCTTTGATCTTCCTCTGATGTAAACATTATCATTTGATTCAATTGAATATCAAGCCTAAGCTATTTTTCTTCTGAAAAAAAAGTTCACATGACATTGTCATATTCGGGAGAGATGATTGTACTAGGATATTATGATTAAGATCATGACCTTATGTTAAGGTCTGAGACCTGTGTTGTATTAAGTCCATAACTTATGGTGTATTAAGTTCACATGACTTATGTTGTATTAAGTCTCTATGATATACTATGTGATGTATGGCTAGCCATGGTCAACAAGTGCTACAAGTCTCTTTTAGGGGTTAACTATGACATGGGGTAATACATATGATCATAGGTTCGAAACAATTCTTATGAGTATGATATGATATAGAATTAATGAAAACACATACGGACCATGCAGAGCATAGAGATAGAGCATTCATGTTTCGTGTGCATGCTTCCAAGTGAACTCGAATTAATAAGAAATAAATTGAGTCTTGTGATAAAACAAGTTCAGTTACATTCAGTTCTGTTCAGTTACATTCAATTCTGTTCAACTACATTCAATTATGTTCAGTTGCATGTATTTCCATCCAGTTAAGTTCAGTTCATTCAGTCAGCAGCTCAGTTAGAGTTAGTTAAACCCAGTTAATTAATGGAAGGCGCATATATTCTTTGTGGGAGATAATTATGGAGTGCCAACTTGACACCAAGTCAATGAGGGCGCATGGTTGAATATAAAATAGTGTTCTTAATGTTATCTACTTACTAAAGCATGCAATATTCACTACCTTCCTTTTATGACCTAGTTCGACTTGTTACTAAAGTGCTATGCACTTGACAAGATCATCATAGTGTTCCATTTGATCCATATTCTCTGGTGCTCTTGGAGAAGGAAATTTGCTATTGTGTTGTAATCATTCTCTATCGATTATCAATCATGCTCTAAGATTGTTTTCTAGGTTTTTTATCCCCCAAATTAATGGAGGGTTTTCCCAAGGTATATCATGTGTTATATGGTTTGATTTATTTATAACTTTGGATTATTGATGATATCTATTCACACTGTAATTGTGGATTAAAGTTTAAAGTTCAAATTATCTTCATATTTTTGCTTAATCACTAACAGATGATACATGGCTCGATAAATTCAAGGATGAAGTATGCAACCTCCAATTGAGCATATCCATTGATGATGTCAACCCATTTTCTCAACCAAACACTAACTATTTGTTTGTCTTGGAGTAGTGATAAATAACAATATTCCCCCATGGTTGTCCGTGAAAAATTAACATATTATGTTGGATCTTATAGCCACTGGTAGAAGACAAGTGAAGAATATGGATGTTTACCCACAACCATTGATTGATGACTTGAAGGAATGAAAGGATATAGGCATATGATGTATTGAGACCCATCTCATTAAAGAGGAGTTTTATATTGTATGGCATATGTGTGGACACCACACACACTTATTCGAGGTTAGGAGTTTTCGCAGGGAAATATGTTGTTTGATTTGTTTATATTCAAAGTAATATTATTTGGCATATTTAGTTCGGTGAGATTGTCTTAATCTTCAAATGTAAACTTGCTATGTATACCATAATATCATAGGTATTGTAACAAAATATTACCATGGATGTAAATGTTTTGGACCTTCTATAAAGGCCAGGAGGTCCAAATACATACGAAAGCTAGTGTACGACTTCTCTAAGGTATTCCTCCCAGAAAACCATGCTTCTAAAAGACCAACATTTTCTTTTAATGGTAAACTAGAGAGAACCCAAATGTCTAAAATGATGACATCGACTCACTGGCTTAGGGATATGGCAGTGAGAAGGAGAAAAAAATTGCAGATATGTTCATTTCAAATAGGGAACCTATGTTCGATGATCCTAATTCTTTGACACCTATGTTGAGAAAATGCCGAAAGGGATGAAAAGGAAATCGATTATTTATGAGCTTTCATATTGGGGACATCTTAATATTATCCACTTACTAGATACCGTGCATATATTTAAAAAAATTCCATGTGCTTTGTGGTGCCACATATCATAAAAAAGTGACAAGTTGGCTGTCAGGAGAGATCTTATTTCCTCAAATACTAAAAAGAAACATTGGTCAAGATAAAAAAATAGAGGAGAGATTGGCCCCTCTTTTTGATTTAAAAAAGGAAATATCCGATGGATTTTGAAGAAAGATGATCTTAATTTGACAACGAAGTTATATTTGGTGTGAATGCACTTTCTTTATATGGGTCTACTCTATGGCGTTGCTTCACTGCAAATGAGCAATTGTCGGGTTTGAAATAACACAAACATCCTAACCTTCTAAGGGCATGTGTTGGTTTTCTCCTCTGGTTGATCTAGGTTCAGATCCTTGGTCGTCAACAAAGACCCAAATATTGGCCCGACAGAGTAGGGCTTAACTGGCAGCATCTGTGATGCAGGTGCAGTCTCACTAGAGATATCCTTATGGGTAACTGCCAGAACTAGGTTTCTGCAGTTCGGTGGGGATTTCTACTCTTGTTGTACCTTGTCACAACTCTCGAACGAAGCCACGGTTATACTTCTTATCCCTTGTCTGTTCATTTAAGTTAATAGGCTATTTACCAGTCGACACATCTTGCAACATTCAACATGAAGGCCATATCATAGATTCATCCAATAAACAGTGCTACACATAAATGCACGAGACTAATCATAAACAAAAGGGATGCGATACATTCAGATCTACTTATTCACAATATGCATATGCTTAACATAAAAACATCAATCAAGATATATAGAGACACTGCTTCACATGGAAACCTATCTTAGAAAAACCACAAACGCGCTCTTTATCTAGAATGATAAATATGTTAGCACCTTCGGTTTTCACACTTAGTTTGTAGACTCTTTTCTAAGTATTCCTTACAACTACTACAAACTTCTCTCCTCTCGTGCTCTCTAGTTTCGAGTCTAAGTAATTCTCCTCTACTTCTCTAACAGTCAATCCACACACATCCTAGATCGGTTGACGTAGCTAAACAACTCTCTCTTCTTCTCTTCTCCACCTACTAATGAACAACAAAACAATCAACTAACCAACGTTAGTTCCACACACAACTTGGATTCACCCCTTTATAGGCTTCTACCTGTCCTAATCAACCGATCCTTTTCTGTTAGCTGACATGATTCCATTTCTATTCTTGTAAATTTAGTTACAATTGACAGTAAGCACTATCGACCCATAATAAAATGATGCTTTATTACCAAAAGCATGCTTTAGTCTAATTAGTTCCTTACCCAGGATAAACTGAACTATCCTTTTCAACTACTTCACTCTTCTTCTGTCCCGGTTCCTTTAGTCATGGATGCTCTAGTCACATCTCTTCAGTCACTGGATTCTATCATCGCAGCTTCCCTTCAATCACATCTTCTCTATCTTCTCGAGCATGATTCCAAATGAATTTTGCTTAACTTGTCCTAGGGCCAACAAGCCTCTAAAACTCACTCATGGCTCGTCTTGAGCCACATTACTTTGAGACCTTTGTTGTTAACCTCTTTACTTTGAAAATCCTGAAATATTTTCACTATGTGCTTGGTCTCCTCCCGTACTTCTGTTTCTGCCTTCTTCAAATTTTCGATAAGTTCGGAACTGATGTGTTCCAAAGTTATAACTCTTGTGGACTCTACTATTTATCGCACTTTTTGGTGTACAGGTTGAATTATACCTGTAATTTTCTCTACTTCTGCTTGCAATTCAATGACCCTATCAATCCTCTTTTGATGCTGTGTTCGCAATGTTGTGACTTGCTATTGCAACTTCTTTAGGTTGGCAGACTTAACCATTTTCTCTACTAATGGCAGTTTCTTCATCTCATTCTTCAATTGGTTTACCTTTGTCTCAACAATGCATAATTGTTCTGCGAATTTCTCTAAATCCTCATTGTCAATCAAATCTTCCCACATCTGAGAAACTTGCTCGACTCCTTTGGTAAAAAGTGCCTCTGCCTCTTCTATTCTCTTCACAAGATTTGTGGTTGCATTTCTTCTCTCTTCCAAGATTTGTGGAGGTGTACTGGGTGTCACTTGTGATTCCAACTCAACGCCCTTCTTATGGAGGTTCTCTGCAATCTCGCTAAGTCAAAACACTTTGGATTCCACAAACATCTCATTGGTAATGCCTTCATCGGTAAAATTGTGGCATGCAAGTGTGACGACTGCATCGAGCCAGTGCCTATTTTCCTCCCAGGTCTTAGCTTTCTATTATTCTTCTTTGACTATTTTCTTCATCTTACGAGTAGTGTTGTTTGATGCTCTAACGTGCTTGACTAATGCCCCTTCTCTTACCTTCGTTTATGCAACTGTGACATTTTGCATGGCATATACTTCGTACATTGAGAGTGTAGAGAAATCTATAGTGATATGGTCCAATATTTTGGCCATGACATTTATCTCTGCTATCCCCAAGTCGAGTGCTTCACCCACTACTTGAGTCTTTATTGGTGGGATGGGTATTGACACATCACTTGGTCGTTCCTCTGACGAGCCAACTAAGTCTTGCGACTCAGACATTTGTGGTTTGTAGTTTACTGCCACTCTTACTTCTCTCATTACATTATAGAGATTTTGTAATAAGTCTGTGATATTGCCGGTTAGCTCTTTTTGCCTCTCATCTACCTTCTTGAGGCTTTGATTGTCGATTTCAGTCATTGTTTTGTAAATTATGTATAATAATCATTGCTAAGGCCGACAGTTCTAGCCGATTTGTCTCCTTTCCTCTTCTCATGATGCCTTACATAGTTCTTTGTCTTCTTCCTCTTTTCCCCTACTATTAGGTATGTTGAAGTCATTCTTGAATCCTTTTGGGTATTTTCTAGATTATCCTCTAGGTATTCCTCTGGTGGGTTTTCTTCTAGTGGTTTTTGTGCTTGGCCCCCATCTTTCTGCGTCAGTGGATCATTTGTCGCACCTCTACATCGTCCGATAACTAATCATATGCAATAGGAACTCTCCATTCTACCGACCAATCTTGAATAATGGCCTCACTTTCTTCAGCCACCAGTTGATACTGTGTCGCAAGCCATTGGCGTTGTGGGTCTTGTCATGGCTGCAACAAGATATGATGGTTCATGACCGAAAATCTGATAATGTTTTTGAACTGTTTAATTGCCACCTTGGTAATTATGGCCTACTTGCTAACATGATATCATAGTCCTATGCTTGCAATAAGAAGTCTACATTGTTGTCTTTTTTCCTATGGTTGAAATTTTTTCGAACCAAATATTCTGGTATCGAGCTCCTCGACATAAAACGAGCACCTCTATTCCCTAGTAGTTTGTTGGTTATACCCATGCAACAAACATAATCAAAATAAGTAGCCATGAATAATGAAATGTAATACCTTTATCTTGTTCCTCCTACACATACGCTAAAAATTCATTTAGTAGATATTGTGACCAATTGAGTTGAACACCTGCTACAACAATCGTCCCTTCAGTGCACTGGTTTGATCACATCTTTCACAATAATTTTCTAGATATAACTTTAGCTGCGAACCAAACAATGTAATAATTGAAAGATGCGATGGAAAAGCCTCTGGTGTCATTGATTAGGTCATACTTTTCTTTGAGCTTATTCATGAATAAATTTTCCTGTTCTTTTCCAGCAAAAATGGTGTTGGGTCGACACCTGCAAGTGGGAGTCCCATAATCACTATTATAAGATCGACATCAACATAAACCTTTTGGTCGAGCCATATAAATACACCATGGAATGACACTAGCAATTGTTTAACACATGCCTTCACCTGTACATTGCGCTTGAAATGCGGCGTGTGCCTGACTGATAGCAAACCAACTTTTTCTATCTCTCTATCCCATTTTATTAGAACTAAGTATTTAGGGCCATCCTCTGTCTCGCGAACAACAACCATGTATTTGTTGATTGCAAATCCTGGAAATTTCCTTAGGTTGTGGTATACAAAGGTCATCTTATTGAGATTTGGGAGTATGTTCACCATTATTTGAACTCCTTTAGGTACAGTCGGTGGGACTGGTTGTAGCCTTACTTCATGGATAAATGGTACTTGTTCAACTTCTTCTGCTACCACGACCTACGGTGGAACATATGCGACAATGTCTTCCGTAATGGGTGTTGGTGAAGGGTTCACGACACCTGATTTTACAACAATGCCTGTATTGGAAATAGATATGACCATACTTTGTGAAAAATCACCTTGAATCTCTTATTCGTAGACAAAACAACTCATTTTACTCGGTTTGGTGCAAACAAAATGAATGATGCTTCGACGTGAAGATGATATGCATTCATTCGTTCATGGAGTCTTTCCTTCGCACAAGCGGACAATAAATTGGAAAGGTGGCATCGATTTCTGTCACATGGGGCAATCGTCTGCATTATTGCAAGGAAACCGCCACTCAACCATCACTTTCACTGTCACCTTGTTGGTAGTTATTATGCAATAATGACAGAAATGACCAAAAAGTACGCAATCAAAATTTCCCGCGTTTGGAATATTAACTACAACCAGTTGTCTTATTGCGGTGAGATTTCATCATGTGACAAGTTTTCTCTTCCTTTGACTGATATTTGGCCTTTGACACATTTATTTTCTTGGGACAGAGCAAGAGTCTTCGCTACCATTTTTCTTGGCTACATTTTCATCTTTTTTTTTTCCTTTCAGTTGACCAGGTCATGACTATTTTTGTAAGGATTTAACCGACTTCCATTCACCAATCCTTTAATGGTTTTTCCATCCAATTTTCCAGTTGTACAGTTCCTCCTTCAGTGATTTTGATGACAACATAAGGCCCCAACCAATGTGTTTTCAACTTTCTAGTATACCTTGAGAACTTAATATCATAAAGGAGGACAAGTCCTCCTGTATGAAATTGCTTATTCTTAATATGCCAGTCATGCCATACTTTTTGTCTTTGCTTTTCAAAATTTTGGTGATAACCTACGGCAAAACGTTCTTCCTGGAGTTGCATAAGCCACGACAATGTTTCTTCGATAGCACTACTATTAGTCATTTCCATGATTACAATAATCCTTAAACTTGGTACAATGTATTCTATTAGCATAACATCCTCTTGTTCATACAGTAACCAGAATGGAGTTCGACCTATTAACTTCTTACAGGTTGTGCGATATGCCCACAGTACTGTAAAACGTTTATGGTCCTAGTTGTCTCTTTGAACATTGCAAACCTTTGTCAATGTGCTCTCCAGGATCTTGTTTTACTATGTTGGATCTGTAATTCTTCAATCAGCTAATTGAAAAAGTGTGTACCTTGATCACTTATCAAATTTTTTAGGCATATGAATCTAGTGACAATATTGTCGAATAGAAATTTGGCAGCAGTTGCAACAGTACAATCCTTTACCGGTGCTGCTTCGACCAATTTGGTAAGGTAATTCATCGCAATAATAATGTATCTTGCACTTGTTTGCTTTCCTGGTGGGTGAATAGGTCCGACAAAATCAACATCCCATTTGTTAAATGCCTACAATGTTACTTGAGGTACTAGCGAAATTTCATCCCGTCGCAACGATTTTCCAGTTCTCTGACATATATCACAGTTGCGACAATATTCTCTATCATCTGCATGCAAAGGAGCCCACCATAACCCTGCTTGCAATATCTTGTGCACTGTAGTTTTTCCAACATAATGTACTCCCGCGACACCATCATTTGCTTAATTTAAGATAATTGGTCGCTCATGTTTCAAATAACAACGACGAAGATTTTAATCCGGTCCTTTTTTACATAGATGTCCAGCTATCAATTGGAAGTTTGTAGCTCGCACCACTAATTGTTTTTTCTGCGCAGTACTAAATCCTTTGGGTGCATATCCCATAGTAAAAAAATGTATAATATCTTTGTATTGGTAATCAAACATGATTGCAAATAGTTTCACATCAAGAATACTATCGTCGAGGTTCATAGGTTCTTCTCCACTTTCAAGTCTTGACAGATGGTATGGTCTTGAGTTTAGTTCACCTGGATTAGCAATAACTTCAAAATCAAATTCCTGGAAAAGGAGGAACCACCGAAAAATATTCCCCCCCAACACTGGCTTGTTCACCTGGTATTTCAACACTGAATGGTCTATGAACATCTTAAAATGTCCAACTAGCTAACCCATACCTAAGCCTTCTATTTCTGTCGTAGTGTAATTCTTCTATGCTTTTGACAATTTCTTGTTAGTGAAGGCAATAGGATGATTAATGGATCCTTCGCTAAGATGCACAAGTACAATGCCAAGTGTGACTGATGACGCATCGAAATGTACATGAAATTCGTTCTTCTTTATGGAAAAAATAGTATTGGTGCTGTGACTATCTTGTTCTTCAGGAGATCCAGGTTTTCTTGGTAATTTTTTCTCCACTCGAACTTCATATCTTTTTTTAACATTTTGTCCATCGGAGCAGTTACCTCTACATATCCTTTGATAAATATTTTATAGTATCACATATGTGCTAATGTCATTCTGAGCTGCTTCACTATTGCACGGGGTGGTAGGTCGACGATGATCGCAATTTTAGTAGGGTCGACTAGCAATTTATTGTGACAAACAAGATGGCCCAACAAAATTACAAACGGGGCACAAAAGACACATTTCTTTAAATTCAATGAAATTTGATGCTGTCGAAACTGTTCCAGCATCATTTTGAGGCTCTCAATGTGATTTTTTATGAGCCCAAACACCATCTAGTCATCGAAGTAGACCTCAATAAAATTATAAATAAAATCCTTGAATGTAACCACAACTATCCCGGAAAGGATAGTAGGAGCATTCTTGAGTCCAAATGGCATGACTGTGTATTGAAAACATCCCCACTCCATCGCAAAGGTTATCTTGTGTCGATCTTCCTTTGTGATTATGATCTGATGGTAGCAAGAGAACCTATCAATAAGAAAATAAAATTCTTGACCCTCGACACTTTCTAATACCTCATCTGTGAATGGAGTCGGAAACAGGTCCCGTAGGCAGGTGTTGTTCAAATTTTTTAAGTCAACGCAAACGCATACTTCACCGATATTCTTCTTATCTTGCACTACTCTCAGGATGATTCATTTCGATTCTTCAACCGATTCTATGTGTGACCTAACAATTGGTAGGTGTAGCTTTCAACGTGAAGTCTAGAGTGAATAAACGTTGATGTTCTGTAACTTTGTCTTCAAATTTTGTTAGAAAAGATGCCAGGTTAGGTAAGACTTCATATGTGGGTAGCTATTTTTCCTCACTACCTACCCGTTGCACAGGCTGTGTAATTCTTGCATATCTTCTCATTGATACTTCATGCAATCGGTTCTGCCAGTTTTCCAAGGCTTCTCCAGAATTTGATGTACATGAACTAACACTTCACCAACCGAGCTTTCCATCGGCCGTTGGGTTTACATAATCATCCTGTGTAGATGTGATGTTATAAATCTAGTCTAGATAATCTCCTTGTCCTTCACTATTCACTTGTTCGACATATCGTCAATCAATTTCTAGGACCACCCATAGCTATGAATCTTCAAATATTAAGATTCTTTTCTTAAAATTTATAATTGTTTGATTATTAATCGCCCACTCAATCCCTAGAAGTGCGGGAGATGGATTTGCGTCATCCACAATGTCAATCACTTCGAAATCAACATAAGTTTTCAAGCCTTCTATTTCAACAGGCACTTGAGTCGATCGACCGATAGGTAGAACCTTCGACTGATTCATTAATCAGAGCTGGATATGAGACCATACAAGTCTTGACTTTCCCATGCTCTCCCATGTTTGTCTAGTCAAAATGTTGACATCAGATCCAAAGTCTAGAATAATATAATCCATATCATAGTCTCCTATTTGTGTAGTCATCCTTAGTTCGTGACTAGTCTTCACTCTTTTCTTGATATGATTTACCCTTTTTTTGGTCGCACCTCTTCTTGGTGTTCTTCTATCATAGTTGTCAATTCTGCGACAACATATTTATCTTGGATTAAATATAAGCAACTTTTAAAGACTTCTTTAAGTTTACTAACCTTTCTAGTTGGTTGATTGCGTAGTAGTTGATCAAATCTTTCAGTAATCTCTAATATTGGTCTTCCTGAAGTCGACGCTTGATTTCTGTTGACAAATTCTTGTTGCGACGCATAATGGTGATTTCCTTTGTGTTGATGGTCGCACATGTGGTTTCCTATACAGAGGTTCTTGATATGTTCATGTCGCAACACCTCCTCTTGTTACGACAACTATATGTGGTTCCCTTGTTTCAACATAAATCTTCTTGATATTTTGATTGAGGTTTTGATTGGGATTCTACGGTGTATTCAGATTTACCACATTCCTAGCTTGTCACTTCGCAATGAACTATAGAAATTGCTCGATAGCATGATCAAACGCTTTGCAATACAAGCATGTCGTAGTAGGACTTGTGCAATCCCTGGAAAAATGTCTAGGATGCCCATAATTATAACATATGATTTGGTCTCTCCAACAACCAAATCCTCGTCGTTGTCTTCGGCCTCTAAAATTTCCACCCACCTGGGTTGAGGTATTGTTGTTGTGGATACCGGCTCTAAGGGTATTGGTTCTGAGGATATTGGACTGACAGATATTGAACCGAGTCCTCTTAGCATGCAATTGTTCCTCATTCTTCATTAAATATGTGTCATTTGTTTTCTCATGCAACGACTGATATGCCCTGCAGTCTTTCTTATCATGACCTACTGATCGACAATACTTGCAGTATAAATTGGCTGACACACTTACAATGTTTTTTAAGTACAAACACTCTTCCGATCGATGGACTCTAGTTTGGAATATTCTACACCAAGGGATCCCTTGTGTATTTATTTGGCTCGATGATCTCGATGCGACATAATTCATATGTGCTGAACAATTGTCTTTGTGGTGTCCCTCTATTATGCATCTAGCACACCTAAGCTCTTCTTGTACTTCATTCTCTTTCGTAATGTCTTGGAGTTACACCGTAAGGTTGTCTAGTTGCGACTGGGTTTGCATCATTCCGACACCAGTCTCTCCAATAGGAAAGCCTTGGTCCGAGGCACAATATTTTGCTGCATCAGGGGGATTGGGATGTGCGAAAAAAATGCTACAATAAACCATTCTTTGTGCTGAACATCCGACATATTTAAAACTTACTTTAGACATCAACGTCTTAAATATTTGGTCGAAATATCAACCAACTTATGTAGGAAATTGGTTAATTTCTTTAATATTTGTAATGCATTGCAAATCAGATTTGGGCTTCCTAAACTCATCTATTAGTCTTGCTTGCATTTCATCTAATGTTTTCTGTGGGACTCCTGTCAGAACTATAGATAATTTCATGTAGCAATCCAATGCTCGACCCCTAAGGGTTGTGATCATTTGAGCCTTCCTGATGGCTTCATCTTGGACCTGTCGCACGATCCACATTGATTCACATAGAAACCAATGTTGCTTTGGGTCTTCTAACCCATGTACATTAGATATTGGTAACATAATATCGTTCTCGACCATTATATTCGTTCTAATCACTGTTTGGCTAGCGAGAATCCATTACCTACTATTCACATGACTACTATTACTTTGATTAACAAACCTACTAGGAGATGAGTTTCTAGATCTTACCTTTGCAAATGCACGGAGGGTAATGAGTATGGTCATTAGAGGAAATTTGAGGTCTAAAATGGGGCTCCTAAGGAAAATAATATTTATTAATTTTGGAGGAAGAAAGAAAAAAACTACTTTGTTGTTCGTATTTTCAACATATCTTCTTGTGTTTTAACTGAAATTTTGAACGGGAGGGATCGTTGGATGTGGAATTTTATTCCGCATCCAACGAGTACCCACACGTCATACTTTTGAAGGACCCTGCTACCCAAAAAAACAAGAAATACCTGAAAAAACGTGAAGATGAAAATATCATCACATGTTTTCAGGTATTTCTTGTTTTTGGGGTAGTGGATTCCGTCAAAGTATATTGTGTGGGTACTCATTAGATGTGGAATTAAATTACTCATCGAACGAGCCTACCATTCAAAATTTGAGTAAAAACACAAGGATATATGTGGAAAATATGAACAAAAAAGTAGTTTTTTTATGCCAAATATGTCAAGTCAACCATTATGGTTGACTCATTTTATCGAAATTCTATTGGTTCTTGAATTCCAAATCACAATAATTTATTGTTGGCTCATTTTCTTATAAGGCCCATTTTAGACCCCAAATTTTCCCTAATGTGTACTCACACTTTGGATCTGGAGCTTCTTTTTCTTCCTCTTTTTCAGGTATAGGCTGGTATTCCTCTCCCTCGTCGCAAGAACCTTTGTCAAAGTGCGACGTCGAATCGTAGTATTTCGTTTCAGTTGTGCTGCAACTTCCTCTTTCGGTCACAATCCTTCTCTTCTTTACCTACCAAAATATTCTTCCACCCCTTAGATGCCCACTTTCTATTTCAGTTTCATTGTCACCAGGAAACATCTCAGCTTACTCTGCTCCTTTTTTCTTGAACTTCTCTTGTGACATATCCTAGGTCTCTATGCACAAATTCTAATTCTTCAAGCTCCATTCTCAATATCCCTTTCTCGCATACAAGGATTTGATCCAAACTTTGAAAGACTTCAAATAACGACCTTTGGGCCCATGGAAATTTTTTCTTTCCACCTCACTGTACGATTCTATCGTGTCAACAACCATTTCAGTATATCCTTCCAAAATACAGTCAACCCAGAACTCAACAACCCTAGATATGGGGTTCCTAACACTTTTCAGTCGCTGAATCAACTGTGGACTCCAATCTATTGGTTCCCCCCTGTAAAGTTTCTTTGCTAGGTTGCTAGCCTCAACAACCATTCATACAACAAAATAGGAAATTGACAAAAGAAAATCTCATGAATATTTGTATAGAGGTATCACTCCAACCACTTAGTTAGATTTGGTCGAGATACTTCACTTTCTTTCCGTGTAAATTCTATTTCCTTAGAATCCACCCAATCTTGAATTTATGGCTTTGTTGGGTGCCATAACATATCCCCACTAAAATGATTTAAGGTCCCGACAATGGAACCATTTGTTGGATTTCTCCTCTATTGACCCAGGTTCAGATCCTCAGTTGTCAGCAAAGACCCAGATATTGACCCAACAGAGTAGGGCTCAGTTGACAACACGTGTGACGCAGGTGTAGTCTCACCCGAGATATACTTATGGGTAACTATCAGAACCATGTTTCTGCAGTTCAGTGGGGATTTATACTCTTGTTGTACCTTATTACATCACTCGACCAAAGCTATGGTTTATACTTCTTACCTCTTGTCTGTTCATTTAGGTTAATATTCTATTTACCAGTTGACACATCTTGCAACATTCAACATGAAGACCATATCATAGATTCATTCAATAAACAATGCGACACATACATACACAAGATTATTCATAAATAGAATGGATGCGGCACATTCATATCTACTTATTCCCAATATGCATACATTTAACATAAACATGTCAATCAAGATATATAGAGACACTGGTTAACGTGGAAACCCATGTAGAAAAAACTACAAAGGCACTCTTCATTTGGAATGAGAATTATGTTAGCACCTTTTGTCTGCGCACTTAGCTTGCAGACTCTTTTCTAAGTATTCTTTACAACTTATATAGATTTCTCTCCTCTCATGCTCTCTGGTTTCAAGTCTAAGTACTTCTCCTCTACTTCTCTAACAGTCAATCCACACACAACCTGGATGGTTCTCGTAGCTAAACAACTCTCTCTTCTTCTCTTCTCCACCTACTAATAACCAACAAAACAATCAACTAACAAACGCCAGTTCCACACACAACTTGGGTTCGCCCTTTTATAGGCTTCTACCTGTCCTAATCAACCAACTATTTTCTATTAGCCGACAGGCTATCATTTCTATTCTTCTACATTCAGTTACAACTAATAGTAGGCCCCTATCAACCCAAAATACAATGATGCTTTATTACCAAAAGCGTGCTTTACTCTAATTGGATCCTTACCCACGATCAACCGAACTGTCCTTTTCAATCGTTTGACTCTTCTTCTGTCTCGATTCCTTCAGCCTTGGTTGCTCTTGTCGCAACTCCTCTTCCCTTGCTGGTTGCTCTCGTCGCAGCTTCCGTTTCGTTGCATCTTCTCTTATGTCTCATCTTCTCTTGCGACCAGATTCTTTATCTTCTTGAGCAAAATTTTGGCTGAATTCTACCTAATTTGTCTTAGGGACAACAATAAGTATAGTGTCAAAAAACTAATTTTAATTTTAATTTATATATTTTACCACATAAGTTAAAATGAAATTAACTTTTTGTGTTTACTTTGTAGTGTCATTATCCATTGTTTGTGCGTGAACCACAACTTTCCCGATGACCTGTGGCGTTCCATATCTATACTATCTACATTTGTACGGTGGATCTCATCAAAGGATATTTAGATCGCTAGCATTCCCTAGTGGTGTAAAGAGATAGCTGAGATTGTTTCTATGTTTGAGAATGAACAACTGATGAGTTTCATGGATTCGCAGGTTCATCTTCTAATTCGCCTATTTGATGAGGTTGAATTAGTTGGGGTGGTTTCATGTCATTGGATGTTCTTCTTGGAAAGGTACATGACAAAATTGAAGTGATTTGTTCAACAAAGGGAAAAACCAAAAGGGTATATGTCAAAGGGGTACATAATGATATGAGTTGTTCTATTATGCTAGTTAGTACATCAAGAAAATTGACCACACACCAGGCTAAGTGATTTGGGATGATGAACGTGATGAGGACAAAAGGGAAGGGGAGGTACTGGAAACGAACGAAAAAAGTGCATGATAATGAGTAAGTCACTTATCTTTCAATCTTCACATTTCCACATAGTAACTATTCACAACTAAATTCAAAAACCTACGTACTAAACCTTATTATGTTTCCATGAATACACCAGCGAATTCAGAAATTAATTCAATTATTAAATTCATTCTTTACCATGTGGAGGAAATACCGCTGTGGGTCGTATAATATGAAGATAAGAGGAGGAAATCGAATATTGACATAAAACAATTTAGGTGGTTTCATAGTAGAAGCATGCATTTTCTAGATAATTTAAAAGAAACTATGCCAATGATCTATCCCAACAGTTAGGTTGCAGATCAAGTAAGAGAGAAATATGGTGCATCTGGTCATTACCTGCCTGAAGAGGAGGATGCACTAAACATTGGCAACATGTGCAACAACTTTGTAACAATATCTTTTTGTACATTTCTAACTTTATAATGAATTTTAATTACAACATCTATGTTTGATATATTAATGGATGGGTTATTAGGAATATGACACCATCATTTGTTATTTTTTTTATAGATGCATATTCCCATCAATGTTGGATTGTGGACATCATTTTTGCACTGAGGATGTTGGTGATGGACGTCTTACACAAGACTATGGAGTGGAAGTTGAGTTCAACCAATATAGTCGTGCTAGCCACCATGATTGAAACCTAATAGGAGGGATGTTGGGTTATGTCAAAAAGATACATGAGATCATTCAAGTGGACTTATCATCTTTCCAATGTGTTATTTTTAGGTGTAGGCGGTGGGACACATTCACTAGGAATAATGTAAAAGAAGATCGTGATAATGGGTTGTTATGTATCAACTCTAGAAATATGTGGGATGAAAGTAAGGAGCCTTATGCTTTCCAAAAACACTACACCTAAGTGTTCTTTTACCTGAATGTGTTGGATAAAGATTGGTGGTTCATATTAAGACACGACCCTAGATCTAAACATGGTTTTGAGAATAACAGTGCTATCATGACAACCGAGGAAGACATTGAGGGTGATGGCCACAGAGAGTGATGCGTACATGTTTTATTTCATCATTTACAAATTGAGATATCATTTTGTTATTTTTACCTTTGATTGTCTAATTATATTGTTTATTTTTCATGTTATGATGGTGGAAATGGAAAGTTGATTACTTGATGCAGTGTTTAAACAATTTGAGTTGGTTAACAACCAATCTGATGTGAAATATGTTTCATTTATTTCAAGTAATTTGTGATTATATGGAATGATTGTATGCCATTCATTATCCATAGTTAAAGATGATTTTCTTGCTTTCCATTTAATTCATTATAATGTGGATTTTATCATTTAATTTATTGTATTGTTACAACACTAGTACATGTGGAACAAAATATGATGGCCCTTTGTCGGATATTCGACTCAAAGTTGGTGGATATCTGATGCAATTGGCATGCCAAAAATATTGGTGCAGTTTAATTGGATCACCAACGAATACATATATTTTCCCTCCAATCAAGGTAATTGAAAGGTGTAAGGATTCTAGGAGTCATAGCTATTGAATCATCCATTTCACATCTATATTGATCAATGATTCTTCATAATTTATTTGAATGTACCTACAAAAACACCACAAAAAAACTGAATTTGAACTAATTTAGCTCAAACACCCTTCACTTGGACATGTGCACTTTCTCTGAGTACATCACACCTAGATAGATTTCTTTAGACAAAATCCAGAGGGAGTAATGCAATTATTCTAGGAATTATGTGGAAATTCAATGGCTTCCGGTGCATCAATGGAAGTTTCCTAGGTTCGAGGCATGCAGGGATACCTTCTCTCAGACCATGTTAAATTCAATGAAGCATAGGATCATGAGTATGCATGAATTCAAATGAGAAGAGAAGGCTGCAGAAGAGAGAGAAGAATTTAGCATAGAGTGATCAATTACTCATGGAAAAATTGTACACACATAGAGACAAAATTGGAATAATATGATTATATTCATGAATAAGTAATTAATATGTAATACAATGGTTATACATATAGTATCATTCAAATGCCTAAGATAGGATTCGAATCTACCAACTCAGATTGACTCCAGAGCTAACTCAGTGTGGAAAAATCACCACTGGAGCTCATTAATGCAACTCTGGATAACTAACTTGGTCTGCAATCAGTTACCGATGAGGGTAGGTGAACAAAGGCACCCACACTCCCTTAAACCATACAAATTGGTGCTAGACTAATTGATTGTGATCTAAATGATGGTAACTAGGGCATAACTGAACATAACTGATTACCTACCAAGGTCAACTTAAGGAGACTGCTGGTGGAACTCAAAGTGGGTTCCTAAATTATAGGGATTGGTCCTTAGGGCATGTAAACTCATGCAATTAGGTGCAATCAAGGGAATATGTCCCCTACGTGTGTTCCCCATGCACTAGTGGAGTGATTAAGACCTCATAACATAGGAAAATAAACAATTAGACTATGTGGTCAAAGGGAGGATTAATAATAATCCCAACACTTTGAATACAAAATTTATAATTTAACAGACCTTAGATTTATAAGTTTGAAATAAAATCAGTTCACGGAAAAATCCTTTCTTTGGTGTGAGGTATGTGGATGTTAGAGAAATTACTACTCAACTCTTTTTTGTGTGTGAATTTCTACAAGGAATTGTATAGTGAGCCGGTTTAGATTTTCTACACCTCTATTCCAATGGGATGAATTTGGTAGCCAAACTGACTTTTTCCACCAACACAAAACACTAACAATAAAACCAAACAGAAGTTGCAACTTTCAAAAAATTTAATAATTTAAAAAAGTATCGTATGAAGAAAAAATGGAACTTCAAATTGATAAAAATATTTTAAAAGTTAACTTGAAGTAGAATCTAGAAGTTTACTTGGTATATGGATCATAAATAATGGAATAAACTAATAATTGATGAATAGTGGAATAATATAAATGATAAAAACTATAAGGTTATAAATGGAAAGGTCATACCACCCATCTAATCAAGTGATGTCCTCATCGCAAACAACTAGCTCCTTTATCTTCATGATGGATTTTGATGTTCAAGCAATCTTGACTAATTCAATGGAAATGTTACTCCGGGTTGTTCCCAATTATTTGATATGAATCCTACGACACCAAATCATTACACATTTTTGGGGGTAAACTTCTTGCGGTTATTGGAATGATTATACTCAAACATACTCCAATTGCATTCATATATATAGACTCTAGGTTTTGGATCTACACCTCACTCGTAAATTTTCATTTCTTATGAGTTTGGCCACCAATAAAAACACCAAATAAAGATAAGAACAAGTTACAACTTACAAAAGAGAGAATAAGTCAAAATGTATTAAAAGAAGAAAAATTAAAACTTCAAATTAATGGAAATCTTTCACGAATAAACTTGAAGTGGAGTATAGAGGTTTACTTGGTAGCAATGTTTTCCTCAACTTGATTGCCTTGTTAAATTCAAATAGCACCACAACTCTTGTGCTTTTATAATTGGCATTAAATGGCCTCTTGAGTTGCACATGGAACATCTTCTTTGTCCATTGGAAAATACATTTCATTTTCTCATGATTATTAATGGTTTGACTACAAAGTTGATTTAGTAGTTAACAACTAATTTGAAACATGATTCTAATCTAAAATCAATTATTTCTTAGAAAGGAATTTATTTCTCCTCCTTACCACTAGTGTTAACAAAAATCCATTCTTGGCCTTTTCTATGACCTAGTGTACACATTGTACACATTCTATTGAGGTTTTACCCTATCAACTAATTAAATGAACTTAATTAGTCTCTCAAACGGAAACAACCTTATTGGCTTTCCTCCATGCCATCATCCAATACAAGTGACACAACCTATATTTCATGATATTTATGATGTATCTTGATTATGGCCAAATATTACTAATATCACTTTTCTAAGATGCAACTTTTAGCACAAATGGACAATAAAATTGGGGCATTTATTGCACAGTTGATTATGAAGGGTGAAACAAAGTCTGCTTTCAATGTGTTTCTTCATTATGTTAATGATCCATGTATTCTTTTATAATTATTTTGTTGCAGACCAAGTTATTCCAAGAAAAATATATTTTTAAGATGCAAATTTTGATCCCAAATGGACAATAAAAATGGGACATTTATTGGAAACTTGATTATGAAATGTCAAACAAACTCTTTGTTTTCCATGTATTTTTTCATTGTGTTGATGATCCATGTATCCACATATAGGTATTATTTATTATGTTGATGATCTATGTATTCACATATAGGTATTTTGTTGTAGACCAAGTTAATCCAAAAACATATTTAATGTATTAAATTTTGCTAATATCTTCTGGAATAAATTGAATTACCAAGGGGATTCCCAAAATGGCGGGGAATTTTCCATGGACAATCTATTATTGTTGTAATAGTGATGCTGTAATGGTGCAGATCTGTAAACAATTTTCTGATGTTGTAATTTGGAAAAAAATTCATTATGAAAATTTACAATTTATTCGCATTGGAAAAAATCCCATATTTTATTGTAACACAATTTTTACAATCTAATCGCATAGTGCATCGATTCAATCACATGTAGAAAAAATTGTTGTTTACAAGATGATTGGCATATCCATGTGTTAAAATTGAAAGGATACAAAGACAATAAATAAAGACTATAGTAAATCTAGCTCAAAGTACAACGGAAACAAATAAGATAACCTACTAGGAGAGTTGAAACCTTCCTTATACTTGAAAATATTTTTCTAGATCATATCTTGTATATTAAGAGACAAGTCACTACATGAACAAATACCTGATAGAGAATAACTTAAATTACTGTAGGTATAGTCAACTACAGTAGCAGTCAAGGGAACCTAGTCAATAAGTAAGGAAAACCCAATTAAAATAGCAGCAGACCAAGAAACAACAAACCATAAAATAACAGGTAATGATGACATTTCACACATAAACCAGATCTTAGTTTGTATCCCATACAAATCCCATGGATTTCTTGTAGCTTAGCACACTCAAACAGTGCAACATAGATCTTAGTCCACTCAAACATGGTTATGGTTTCTTCTAGCAACCCCGACCTGTTCAAGCAAGTTTAGATAGGTCACAGTTTAGTCCAGGAAGTCCCAAAAAGGGCATGGTTCAGTTCAAATAGACCCAAGAAGGTTACGGTTCAATTCCGGAAGCACTAAGAAGGTCACATCCCAACTTAGGAGGTCACAGTTCAGAGTTATCAACCCTAAAAGAGGTCACACCCAACCTAATATTCCAACAGGAGGTCACAGATCAGATCCAAGAATAGTACACATGTCACAGCCCAGCCCAAAAGGAAACAACAAGTCACGACTTATTCCAGACAACCCTAATAGGTCAAGGCTCAGTCTAGGAGCATCACACAGGTCACGGCTCAAACCAAAAGGAAACACACAGGTCATGAGTAGGTTCTACGACACCATAACAGGAAGATGAAGGGTCACATCCCACTTCAAATAGCAGCAGTAACCAAGACAAGAAAGCAAAAGCCCTAGCAGGCTGAGGAAGAGGCTCGCAACTCAAGAATAGAAGCAAAACCCTATACGCCAAGCCAAGTAGCAACCACAAACCCTAGGTATAGGATCATATCTACACTTTTCTCTTCTCAAGAAATATATTAAATGAGAGCTTAGGATTTCAATTTATAATCTTGAAAATCCTTCTAGAAGGGTCACCCAACTAATCCTCGTGTTTAGGAGAGTTACCAATAGTAACATAAAATAATATAAATTTGACTTAGGATAGGGTACTAATGATTCAGACTTCATAACAAACATAACAAAAGGGTTAATATGCCACACTATGAGGGGCCTCTAGCATAAGGACCAATCAAAGGCCAACATAAGATCACAAGTCAACAAGACAGGTCGTAACAAAGTGGAAAAACAACCTCTACACCAACAAGACCAAGGTGTGTCAATCAAGGTGGGAGAATAACCATTTTACTTGTAGGACCAAGGTGAACCTTCAAGGTGGGGTAACAAACCTTTTACCCACAAGATTAAGGTGTCAAACTTTTATGTTGTCTCTCAAGGTATATAGTCCATAAGTGTTCCACACCACAACAATAATTTTATGATCATCGTATAAGGAAGGTCCATACCACAATAGTAAGTTTTATCATCACCATTTGAGAATTCTCATCAACCCTTCCCTATTCTAATTTCTCAAATCAAAGGCTTCTCAAATGATCATGAGGATGTCAATAAAATTTCTACAATTTTAGCACAAGAGAAAAACACATGAAAATAACATATAAACATAAATATCTTCTCCTATATTTAAAGCATTTTGAACAGTTAAAGTATGTTGAACAATTAGAGAGATGGATAAAAGAAACCTAACAAATAGACATCAATGAAACTTTATTTACAGTGTGATGCTTACAACATTAGAATGGTTGCAAAACCCCCTAAGCAAGCACTCACATATGAAACCAAAAGAAAGAAATTTGTTGGTAGTATTATTTATCAATAATGAGCACTCTCACATGAAACCAAGAGAAAGAAATTAGTTGGTATCATCAATAATGAAAAGATACACTAAAGCCCGCAAGGAGAGAGAGTTTCACACATATCCCAAAAGCTTCCCGAGAGTCCCCATCCATGTCCATGTTGCCCTTTTCACTTGAGACTAGCACAATATCATCAAGAAGCAACTTTTCCACTCATCTTTTTGCAAGCAATAATTGTTTATTAGCAATAAAAAAATCCCCATATTTAATTGTAACATCTATTGTAACGCTATTTTTACAATCTAATCGCATAGTGCAACGATTCAATCACATGAAGAAAAAAATGCTGTTTACGAGATGATTGGCATGTCCACTAATTACAGGCCCCGGCCATGGCCTTACGGTTTTTGCAGGCTGATCGAATCCTTCGTCGGGAAATGACATAATCGCATTCATCAAAGTCATCAATCAGAAGAATCAAACAGAAATACGCAAACATCAGTACTACTGCGACACTACTGCCATATAACGCCACGCCAATAACAACAAGATTCCGCCAGGAGATTAATGGCGTTGCTATGTTATTGGAGATTAATGGCGTTGCTATGCTATTATTCAACGAATCCCATCTCCACTAATTCCATCCATGGAAGAATTTGGGTTGAGGAGGCACCGACCATATGATTTTTGAGCGCTGTGACATAAATTAGAACGATGTAGAAGAAGAAGCAGCACAAAAAAGGAGTAGATCTATTGAAATAACTGTTTCTATTCTCCATATTTCTTCTGCAACGTCAACAACTGTTAATATAACGAAATAGCAGGTTTCCTGCAATTGCAATATTTGTGTTTGGTATCTTTAGCTTACAAGGCTCCTATTTATTCCTTGGTTTCGTAGCGGCCATTGCACAATATGATTTCTATCTCATGGAATTCTTTAATCATATTTTTATAAAAAGTCCAATGGAAATTCCTTCCTGTTACACATTCTCACACGACGACTTACAATAATCATAATACACACGATTTCCATGTTTGAATTTATTGATAAAAACTGAAGAAATCACCATTAATCTCGCTATGAAATAAAAATGTTTCCCGGCGAAAACTTTATTAAAGTTTGTTTAATATAATAACAAGTTTTACGCAGAGTCTCCTAATACCTATCACAATTACGAAAAATAAATTAAAATATTAATTAATTTAAGCAAGTGTATACCTTTTTTCCTAACAGCTATCACACAACTATTGCATGTTGTTATTCACCTAATAATGATCACATGTGGTTGCTGCACGCCCATTCTGAAACCGGTTTATAAAATTCAACGATTTTGTAATTGTAAATAAAATGCAAAATATATTTGATCGAATTTAGAAGGCTAACTATTTTGTTCAGTTGTCAATGTTGATATGGTCACAACAACAATGGATATTGAGGTGACAAATAATCTTTGGATATTGAAGTCACAAATAATTCTCCGAAAGGAAAATCTTTGGATATTGAAGCTACAAAAAAATTTAGCCAAAGGGAAAAAGAAAGATTGTGGTTTGAAATACACTACTTTTATTGTCTCTTACAATATCTACGCAGACATAGATCAAACATTTGGTGGATTCTAACCAACTATATTTTGTCCAAGGCTGTGTATAAGCTGATGAGGGTCTCTTTTGACACGTTAGATGCAATAGAAAACTGAAAAAATAGGCATTCATCAACTTACATGGATATTTTGAGACACTCACACAATTAATCTTGCGATGAGTAAAAAACAAGAAATGTAGGAAATTGAATGACGTTTCCAAATATATAATTTTTTTCTATTGAAAATGTTCTTAACTATCTAAAGTTAGATATTTTTTAATGGGCACTTTTTATTTTTGGGACAAATTATAAGGTATATGTTTTTGTGGGTGCAGTCTTTGAGTGACTAACTGATGGAATAAACTTATGAAAAATGATATACATATAGAGAACATAGAGTACTAGTGCACGACTGGTTTTTCAATAATACAAATAATAATTTTAATTTTGTTTTTAATTATCTAAGTGATCAAACCTAGAAAACGGTATGTCAATTGTGGGTGCAACGTTGAATGTATTAATGCAATTATTTGGAAATGGGTTTTTTTATAGCATGTAGAGGTCGATGTTCTTTAGCGCACCATACAATTTGTTTTCAAACTGGTTGAGAAACAAAAGTGATATGGACGAAACACTAATAGTGTGTTTTTTGAGTTGAGGAGTGATGACAGAAGATAAATAAGAAAAAAATAGAAATATATATATATTCTTGTTAAAAATTACATATTTGGAATTTGCAAAAAAAACCCATATCCATTTCTAAAATTTCATAAAAAATGGAGGTGTGTAGCATACTGTAACCAACGGCTAAACATGAGCATATTGAAAATTTGGATATAATGCTCAATTAGCCATGGTTTATCACGCTCCAAGGCATAGGCATGTTGAATCCGAAGCAGAGTCCAAAGTAGACACATAGGCGTAAGAATTCTACGCCAGCATGGGTGGAGGCTTGGCCTTATCATCTGGAGGGAATACATTTTTGAATTTAAACAAAATGTGTGCGCATTTTATTGAAGCACAACGCACACACATTTTTAAATAATACAATGAGTGCTTGTTTTGTCAATTATACCAATACTTTTATTGTTTTATGTCCCCCCCCCCCCACTCCCCTCTTTCCCCTAACTCTTACTAACCCCCCCTCCTCCTCTCCCTACATTTAACCCCCCTCCTCTCTCTTCCTAACACCCCATCGCCCCATTCGTTCTCTCTCTCTCTCTCTCTCATGCCTATGTCCCCCCTTACCACTAACACTTGTATGTCCCCTACCCCCCACCCCTAAACTCATAACTCTTTCTCTCTACTTCTAACCCTTAAACACCCTCCTATTGTTCTATCTCTAATCATTTAGCACCTCTCCCCCCATCAAAACCCCTAAACCTCCCTTCCTCTCTCTCTCTTCCTCTCTCTCACACACACATCCCCCTAGCACCACTCTCTCACTCCTAACACCTAAAAGATCTCTCTCCACTCTTTTTTACTCCCCAACTCATCCAACTACATTTAACCCCCACACCCCTATTTATTACCGAACCCCACCCCTTCTCTCTCTCACATAGACACCCACATCACACATCCATAGGTCATACCTATGACTAACATCCCCCCTCTTCCCCCCAATTCTTACTAATCCCCCATCCTCCTCTCCCTACCTCTAACTCCCCTCCTCCTCCTACCTCTCCCCCACCTTCATCTCCATTATTAAACCCTTCTCCACTCTCTCTTACTCTCCAACCCATGACACCTAACAACCCCATCCCAGACCCCTAACACCCACCCACACACACATCCATTGGTCTCCCCCCACCTCTAACCTCGCTCCTCCTCTTACCTCTAACCCCCTCTTCTTCCCCTAACTCTGACCCCGCCCAATCCCTTCAATTCCCTGACAACCCACCACTCTCTCTCCCTGTCTCTCA
>LPNX011166499.1:271873-355092 GCA_001517045.1 Pseudotsuga menziesii
CTTAACCACCCCATTGGTCTCTACCTCTAACTCCTTAACACTCCCTTTCCATGTATACCTCTAACCCCTTACCACCCCCCTCCCCCAAACTTTTAAATGGTATAATCACAAACCAAACAATATAGTTGCAAATCACGTTCCCGTTTATGTCAGTGAAAATGCGTTCCTGTTTATGTCAATAAAATCATGCACGCGTTTGCTTCAATAAAAATGAGTGCACGCTGTTATTAGTAAAAACCCATACTTGTTATTTTCACATATGCTCCTAACCCCCCACCCCTCACTCTACTCTACCCCCCCACTCCTAAACACCTAACACACTCCTTACTCTCTCTCTCTCTCTCACACACACACACATCCCTATGTCTCCCCTTATCACTAACCCCCCCTAACCTATAACCTACAACACGTAGACCCCCCCACACACATCCACATGTCTCCCCTTACGATTAACACCCCCCTCCCTTATATCAATCCTCAACCAATCCAACTACCTCTAATCCTCACCCCCCTACTACATCCCCTCTACAACACCTAGACACCCCCACACACATCCACATGTCTCCCCTTACGATTAACACCCCCCTCCCTTATATCAATCCTCAACCAATCCAACTACCTCTAATCCTCACCCCCCTACTACATCCCCTCTACAACACCTAGACACCCCCACACACATCCACATGTCTCCCCTTACGATTAACACCCCCCTCCCTTATATCAATCCTCAACCAATCCAACTACCTCTAATCCTCACCCCCCTACTACATCCCCTCTACAACACCTAGACACCCCCACACACATCCACATGTCTCCCCTTACTACTAACACCCCCTCCATTATATCACTCCCCAACCATTCCAACTACCTCTAACCCCCACCCCCCTAATACATCTCCTCCACAACACCTAGACACCCCCACATTAATCTAACCCCCCCCACTCCTAAACTCCTAACACACCTTTTACTCTCTCTTGTGAGTCCCAACTCTCTCTGAGGCATTGAATGGTTTCATTTAATGTTCTATGCTTTACACAAATGAGAAGTTCGAAGGTGTTGTTGTATTTGAATTGAGCTTGTCTCTGATGGCAGGCAATATTCATCTTGCAACAAATCCTTTAAGGCTCGCTAGAATAAAAAATTAAATATCTTATTTTAATTTAAAAAATTGAATTGTTTAATTTCTTTTTCTTGCCAAATTTTTCCCAAGTCTAGTCAAACTCTTAACTCTTTTGCCTCGCTGAGTTCTTTTTCCAAGTTGAGTCTACTAACTATGTTATGAGCCACATAACTAGGAAAGTATTACCGGGACACAATATCCATATGAAAAAGAGAAGGCACATCAACTCAAATATGCAGAAAAAGTCAAAAGAAGAGAGCTATATTGATGAATTTCAATAATATATCGAGATGAATCATCTACACAGTAAGTATCCTAGAAGAATTATGAATTTTTTAAAGTTATATATAATCAAATTCTTCACCTCATTTTCATCCTGTATGCTCTCCTATATAGATTTGCATTTCTTCAACTAGGGCTGAAAACCTGTTGCTAATACAAATTGGCGTTTCCAACTCAAAAACCCAACTCATGTTTTATTTGTATATATAACATGTCAATTGTTGATTCCAAATCAGTTGAGCTATTTCAAATCTAAATATAATTAATTAAGCTACATTTCAACTCATTTATATATATCCATCCATTCAAATTTCCAATAAAAAAAAATCACATCTTTTCAATATGAGAATTATATATATATTTTATGACTTCTAATTTTTCTCATATCGTTCTTACAAATAATTCTTCATACAAATAATTCTTCACAATATGAATGGAGCTTATTTATTTATTTATTTATTTTTAATTATAAAACCTACATACCCAATTTATTACCTATATTTAAACACATAATATTAGTGTCTCCTCAATACCAACTATGAGACCACCAATGTGAAAGAAATAAGTTTGAGGTTTTTAACTTACCATCAAGGACGACTCAATTTTTTTTTTTTTTTCTTTATAACTTATGTGAGTTTTGGTACTCCTATCCTTCAATAGCCACTAAAGCTTCATATTTCATATCTTACTATGTAACCTTATACGTGGTAAACACAACTACTCCAATACATACATCCCAATGTGTCATTTCCTATATATCTATATATATACTTTTAAAAATGTTTATACATACTCAATTATACTATATAAAAATTATATTTTTTATCTAAATTTATATAAATATAAATTTTTCCTACTAAATTATTCTAATTTTATTATATATGATAATTCTTTATCTATAATAACATTTCCCTATAACTATATATTTTATATATTTATGCACATTTCCTCAACATATATAAGATGTTTATATAATTCATTTCCACACTAATTAAGAAAATATATTATATGGAATTCTTTTTCATGACAAATGGCAGCAGTAATGTAGCACATTTAGTAGTCTCCTTTTTTCACACTTTAATATACTTAGTATATACTTCTATGTGTCAACATATTATAGATATAATTCTTTTGAAACTATCAAATCATTAAATAGTTTTTCCTTAATGTGTCTTCATTATGTGTAGCAGTTGATACCCGACATAGGCATTTTGCCGATGCTATTATTGGAGGTTTTGCTGCTCCCTTGCATGATGGTCCTGCATTTGGGACTATTTACCCTAAGTTTAGCGTCAGTCTCCTTGACCCCCACATTTATGATCTCCTAAAGGCGTACGTCCTTCCCCAAGGCTTCTCAATGATTGATGGTTCCCGGATTATACAACTTAAAGCTGCTGTCATTGTCCGTTTCGGAAATGATACTTTACCTGCTTTACAGTCCCCTGTCCATAATACTCCGCGCCTGTTCAACGTGGTGGAAACCGATATCTCTCGCAAAGCACAACCAATTTTATTTGACTGGAGAGGTATCCAATATCCTCAAGAGTGGGAGTGTAAATATGATGAACTCCAAAATGCTGAAGCCTTACGAGCCTCGTTAAAAAATCAGCCCATAACATTTGACAGGCAGAACAGTTCCTTCCGGATGCCTAACATAACACCATTTCCCCGCTTCTCCCTTGCGGATGTAAATCCTTCCCTTACACATTCTCAATCTACTTCCTCTTCTTTCTCCGTAGATTGAAGATTGTCTCATACTCCATCTCATTCTGTTCCTGAGAAGAACCCTTCAGAATCTTTTACTGGCCTGCATGACACAGAACACAAAGGTCAGCACACAGACTGTCCAGCATGTAGAAAAACATTGGAAAAAATCCGGCGACACAAAAAGTCCCCTTATCTAGGTATGTTCTCCCTTCCTAGAGAGAATGATGCCCATGAAATAGAAAGGGATGGCAGAAAGTCCTATTTTCCTGGTAGAAATCTACCTACTACCCCTTTCAGACAATATACTCCAGATGGTTTGTCCAAGAGAGAATATCTACCTCAGAAAACAGTAGAAGTTGGTGAAACCCCATCTGATGAGATTAGATTAAACAATTGGGGAAATCTTCAGCATGCCCTTACAGCCAAAAACTTGGATGATATGGCCCAAGACATTTTAAGCTTAAAAGCTGGTATGCAGGAAGAAAAGGAAAAATTATCCGAAGTCAGTGAAAAGCTGGAGCTAGTAAAACATTTACTGGCTGATTCTGAAGCCATCAAAAGAATGATTTCTAGAGCTTCTGATAATCTTCTTACTCGCCTCAATAAAATTGAGGAAATATCAAAAAGAGCCTCAGTTTTGGGTTCAAAGGTTACAAAACCTAGCCCTGCAGTCTTAGCTTTAGTTGCACAAGGATATCATAGAAAAGAATCAAAGGCTAAGCTAGAACGCAGTTGGTCATTTGGGATGATGAGTGCTGATGATAAGGATGAAAGACCTGAATTTGATTTTGGTAGGTCTGATACAGAGTATAGATCTCTTTTAAGGTGGGTAACTGCTATCAAAGGACTCCCTCCAACAATCTCTGAAAAGACCATACAAAAAATTCGAAGTCTTGTACCTGTTCCTCCTGTTTCGGAAGAGCCAAAGCCAGATCCAGAACCTGAGCCAACTAATCCAAAACCTCAACCTGCCTCAGTCTTTACGGATCTAGGAATGTTAAGTACAAATGTTAGAGGATCTTCTTCAGGTGTCAAGATTGAACCAGATTTTGATGAACCTATGGCTGAGAGAGAGTCTCATAATCCACCCAGAATTCCATTGAGTTTCAGTACCCATACTTTTAATAACATTATCTCCCAGATGCCTGAGCACCTTGTATTGAATATTGATTGCCAGTCCAGAGATGCTATCCATGATTCCTTAAATCTACTTTTTCACTGGACATTGTCTAAAAAAGCTCAGAACCCAAAAATTTCAGGCCAACAATTAGCTACCTTTTTAGTCACTGGACTAACAGGACTCGCTAATGAATGGTGGCGTTGGTTGCCGCAACAGGCGAGAGATGAAACACTGAATGCTGACGATGCAGATCAGCAACTCCTCAAAGCACTGGCGTCTCAGTTCCATGGAGGAGATGATGACGATGATGCTAATCATCTTGCCTCACTCTATATGTCTGCCAGACTTTGTGATCTTTCACTTGCTGATGAATATTTCTGTTATATGCAAAAGCTCTTGATTAGAGCTGGCAAAGCAAGTGATCCGGCATATTTAAAACATTACCTGAGAAGTTTTCCAGGTCATGTCCCCGATGCCGTTGAGAAATATATGAAAGATAAGAATCTGAATTACCAGAATTTATCAATCGCTCAATTACATTATCATATTAAAGAAACATGGAAAGAGCATTGCCTTTCCAAGCGGATTGAGAAAGATTTCAAAAGACATCAGAATATGTTTACACCTTCATTCTGTAAAAAGGTTGCACAGATGCCAGATTGGGGATGTGGTGCCCACAACCGTGGTCATCTCAATTAGAAATGTCATTGTTCTTCCAAAAGGAACAAGAAAAAGAATTTCTTTACAAGTGACCCGAGGTATCATTACCCTGATAAACCAATAAAGTTTACCAGGAAGAAGCCTAAGTATCAGTGCTATAAAGAGCAAAAATCGCCTCCTCGAAGGAAACAATATATCAGAAAGCGCAAGAAACCTGCTGACAAAGAATCGTGTTTCTTGTGTGGTGCTAAAGGCCATTGGGAAAACAAATGCCCTAAAAAGAAAAATAAGCCTCGACTTGCTGCCTTTTGTGCTTCTATCCAACCCCAATGGTGGAAGTGCTCTTCCTCTACTAGACCCCTGCAGGGTGAGTTTTTGTATCTCCCTGATATCTCTTATAATTCTGATGATGCGTCTGCCTTGGATTCCGATTCTGATGATCTTCCTGAACTCAATAAATTTCGCCCCTCTTCAGCCTCTTCCTCCGATCTGTCTGATTCTGCTTCTGAGTCTGATGCTTCTGAGCCGCCAAATTTGGGGGGGTATAATATGCCTAGTTCTCCTTCTTCTGTACATTCTTCTGTAAAAACTTTCCAACCTCCAGAGTTTAACTTCTCTTTGTATATGCTTTCTTTTGCTAAGAAATTAGACCTATAAAAACAGATAGCTGCAATTGATCTTGCTTTAGCTGAATCTCAACCTTTTCAGTATCAATTAAGAGGGCAGCTAAGAGCAGAAAAAGACATGCTGCTTAAACAGCTCAAGGGCAAACAGAAAATGCTAGATAATCCCAGCAAAATCCCTGTCTCCAAATCAGTGAGCTTTCATGAGCCTGCAACTGTATACAAGAGTCATCCTGATAAGCATGAAAGTAGACAACAGTATAGATTCTCAATAAGAGAAACATTGAGAGCCCAGGTTAAGGAAAAGCAGCAGCAGATAAAGCAGCTTTGTACAGAGATTAGCGAGCTCCGTGATCATATAAAAATCTTGGATGCTGAAGAAGAACATTCTTCAGAGGATGAGGTAAATAAATTCATTAAAGGAGCTATAGATAGAGATGTCGAAATTATAGAGTCTACTGAGACTCCAGATCAGATTGAAAATGTACAGCCTAGCCTTTTCTTACTGTCTGGTCCTAAGTACTATATCAAAGTAACATTTGACTTACAAGAGTTCAAGCCCTATACTCTTTCCTGTATGGTTGATTCTGGTTTCCAGGTCAATCTTGCAAAAGGTTCTACACTACCCTTCTATTACTGGGATAAAACTTTTGGCAGTGGTACTGCAATACATGGCACCCCAGTAATAGAAACTGCTTAGGCTCGTATGTTGTAGTAGTGCCGTGCTAATTTCACTGTTACAGAGCCGAATGAACAGTATGATTACAGACTCGATATTAAGCCGATTGTCTTTGGAGTGCGAAGATCAGCACGGCACTACTACAACATACGAGCCTAAGCAGTTTCTGATCCCAGCTGATCACTCGAAGTGCAGAGGGAGAGAATACGCTACCTGGTCGTTTACAGACTCATTACAACTTGAGATCACTGCTTTTGATCCCAGCTGATCGCACTAAGGCACAGAGGGAGAGCATACACAGTGCTCGACACAAACAGAATGCAACCTAGAGCCGAGCAGACTACTTGCTCAGACTGACACACTAAGAACTTGCAGAGCTCTCAAAGACTCGGGATGTGATCTCCGAATATGATGATCAACAATGAACCCGAGAGTCTTATTTATAACATCCTAGCCGGTGTAACCGGTAACGACTGACTGGCACTAACCGATCATAAAGAGATCCGGTTGCCTTGACTGACAACTACCAGTCACAAACGAATCACCGGGGTGGAGAGTGGGGACTACCACTTCCATTATCTCGTCCCTTAATTGGCCAGAGGCATTACGGGGACTCGGAGAGTCATCATGACAGACTCGACACTTTGACAGAATAAAACAAAGTGGAGCATAGCTGGCCCACGATAGCATCTAAACTACTATTTACACAGCGGAGCATTCATCCGGCCCGCAACGGAAACAGTGTGGGGAAATCCTGGCACACTCAGGCTTCATGAGGCTCACCATGGCTTTCAGTCATATAAGTCTCGGCCTTGAAGATACGCCCATATGTCATCATCAGGGGAATCATAACCTTGAGCATCTTCTACAGGAGAATCTGTAGTGTCAATATCCGGAGGAAGCGGATACAACCATGGAGAGAAACAACGCTGTATATCGGAACCTTGAAATATCTTAAGCGGTTCGCATATAAACTCTCCTCTGAAGTGTGACTCGACTTTGAAGTCTAGAGGAATGTCATGAATAGTCACTCGTGACTCTATGTGGTCACCTTCCGCATTTCTCTGAATTACCTTTTGTTGTACATACATGCGATGCTCTAGTGGTTTGTATGTACCTCCTTCAAAGTGAAGTTTGAATTTAAACCAAAGTTCTCTTTGGTTTGCAACTTCAAGATCAGCCTTCAAATGAAGGATAAAGTTAGCCCTTCTTTGTTCCCATTCAGTTCTAGGACATAACTTATCAAGGAACACATCAGTCCATCCCTACCATTTTGAATTGGCTTTGGGATTCGCTGGGTCGGCAAAGATAATAACTGAATCATTTTCTCTGCAGCATTGTAGGATTAGGTTGTAAGATGTCCATGTAATATTACCTGTGCAAAGATCTATATACCAGAGATGTTCAATGTCATCATAGTCTGTCCACACCTCTGGGCAATCTTGGAGTTTACCCGTAGCATCAGTGAAGCTAAAGAAAGCTTCTTTTTCCCATCTTTCAAGAATAGTCAGCTTCAATGGTGATGACTGAATATTCTGGATCATTGTTAACTGAAGGAACCTTTTTGCTTCATCTGCTGAAGCGTACTCCAAGGATTCAATACGAACATTCCTGGGTAATTGACCATCCCAGGGAAGGATAAACAATCCTTCTTTTTGCCGCAATTCTTCATATGTTAGTGGCTTCTTTGCTGCATCTTTTTCTGCTTTCATTTCTCTTCTCATCCGTCTTCTAGCTGGACCAGAACTGGATTCACCTGGATCAAACATATTTAGCACTGGCTGGAGCTGCTTCAAATCATCTGCTGACTCCCTGGTCAACATGTCAGCAAGGCAGTTAAGATAACCTGGTTTATATACAATTTCATAATCAAAATTAGAAAGCCATATAAACCATTTCAAAATGCGACTATTGTTTTCAGCCATGACAGTTTCATTCTTCACCATTCCAGGCATTATTTTTAAATCAGTCCTGATAATGAATTTAACCGGCTTAAGGAAGAGAATGAAATGTTGTACAGTCCTTTTGACTGCTAGTATTTCCTTATGGCTAGAGGGATAATTTAATTCGGCCTTCTTGAAGGATCCTGATCCATAGCCACAAATATTTTCTTTCTGATCAATTACCTCAAGCAAAACACCACCCAATGTATGGGCAGAGGCATCAGTTTCAATGATCAGATTGCCTTTTCCTGTAGGAAAATTTAATGATGGCAGCTTAATAACTTTCCCTTTTATTCGCTTGACAGCTGTAGTCATATCTCTAGACCATGCAGGCAGATTCTTTCTTAATCTGCGCTGGAGCAGAACAATATCAACAGCTTGACCTTGATAAAATGGTCTAATATAATTAAGAGAACCAAGGAACCTTTGAAGTTGTGTTTTATCTGTGATTTCATTCGGAAATTTGCTAAAGCTTTGAAGCACATGATTTTGTAACACAACTATTCCTTTATTGATCTTCAATCCGAAAAATTCTATCTCGGTCTTCCCAATATCCATCTTTGGTTCAGAGAGAACCAATCCATGTTTAAATACCAAATCATAAAATCTTTGCAGATGCTTTAAATGCTCCTGCAAGCTGTGAGAACAGATTAGGATATCATCAATGAAAACTAATATCCATGTATACTCTGTGAATATGTCTTCCATCCTTTTTTGAAATTCAGATGGAGCGTTATTAATTCCAAAAGGGAGAACTTTCCACTGGTACAGACCATGTGGAACAACAAATGTAGTTTTAAATCTATCTTTAGCTTCTATACCAATCTGATAGAAACCAGATTTCAAATTGAACTTACTAAAGATAATATTTCCTGTGATACGCTGCAATAGACTGTCTTTATCAGGTAAAGGATACCTGACTTTCTGGAGAATAGCATTTAGTGGTTTGAAATTAACCACTAACCTTGGTTTCCCTCTCTTTTGTTCTGAGTGCTTATTAACCACAAAAGCTCGACAAGCCCAAGGACTTTTAGAGGGCTCAATAAGTCCTTTCTGTAGTAATTCTGCAATCTCTTTTTCGCAAAATGCTCTTTCTGAAGGAGTCATAATTCTTGCATAGGCCTTCATAGGTTTAATTCTCTGGAGCGGGTCATACGGCAGAGACACAAAATATTTCTCTCGCTTCCAGAATGCATTGGGGCTATCAGAACAACAATCTTTTCTCAATTTATCAGAAATCTCTTTCAACATCTTTTCACTATGTGTTTCTGAATAAGCTATTGCTCTTTCCATCTTTGCTAGTCGAGGGATACTAGCATGTTCTGGTTCTACTATATTTGGGCATTTGACTTCACTCTGAAAGGACAAGGGAAGAACTACTTTCTTCTTGTTGATATAGCAAATGAAAGTCATCTGAGATTCATCTACTGTAAAAGGACTGACTTGATGTAAGAAATCAGATCCTAATAAATAGTCATCTTTTAGCTCATCCAGTCTGTAAAAAGTAAGTTTACTTAAGGCTTTTCCAAACATGACTGGAACAATCTCAGCCTTACCCTTAATAGGAACTGGGGTGCCATGTATTGCAGTACCACTGCCAAAAGTTTTATCCCAGTAATAGAAGGCTAGTGCAGAACCTTTTGCAAGATTGACCTGGAAACCGGAATCAACCATACAGGAAAGAGTATAGGGCTTGAACTCTTGTAATTCAAATGTTACTTTGATATAGTACTTAGGACCAGACAGTAAGAAAAGGCTAGGCTGTACATTTTCAGTCTGATCTGGAGTCTCAGTAGACTCTATAATTTCGACATCTCTATCTATAGCTCCTTAAATGAATTTATTTACCTCATCCTCTGAAGAATGTTCTTCTTCAGCATCCAAGATTTTTATATGATCACGGAGCTCGCTAATCTCTGTACAAAGCTGCTTTATCTGCTGCTGCTTTTCCTTAACCTGGGCTCTCAATGTTTCTCTTATTGAGAGTCTATACTGTTGTCTACTTTCATGCTTATAAGGATGACTCTTGTATACAGTTGCAGGCTCATGAAAGCTGATTGATTTGGAGACAGGGCTTTTGCTGGGATTATCTAGCATTTTCTGTTTGCCCTTGAGCTGTTTAAGCAGCATGTCTTTTTCTGCTCTTAGCTGCCCTCTTAATTGATACTGAAAAGGTTGAGATTCAGCTAAAGCAAGATCAATTGCAGCTATCTGTTTTTCTAGGTCTAATTTCTTAGCAAAATAAAGCATATACAAAGAGAAGTTAAACTCTGGAGGTTGGAAAGTTTTTACAGAAGAATGTACAGAAGAAGGAGAACTAGGCATATTATACCCCCCCAAATTTGGCGGCTCGGAAGCATCAGACTCAGAAGTAGAATCAGACAGATCGGAGGAAGAGGCTGAAGAGGGGCCAAATTTATTGAGTTTAGGAAGATCGTCAGAATCGGAATCCAGGGCAGACGCATCATCAGAATTATCAGAGATATCAGGGAGATACAAAAACTCACCCTGCGGGGGTCTAGTAGAGGAAGAGTAATTCCACCATTGGGGTTGGATAGAAGCACAAAAGGCAGCAAGTCGAGGCTTATTTTTCTTTTTAGGGCATTTGTTTGCCCAATGGCCTTTAGCGCCACACAAGAAACACGATTCTTTGTCAGCAGGTTTCTTGCGCTTTCTGATATATTGTTTCCTTCGAGGAGGCGGTCTTTGCTCTTTATAGTGCTGATACTTAGGCTTCTTCCTGGTAAAATTTATTGGTTTATCAGGGTAATGATACCTCGGGTCACTTGTAAAGAAATTCTTTTTCTTGTGCCTTTTGGAAGAACAATGACATTTCTGATTAAGATGACCACGGTTGTGGGCACCACATCCCCAATCTAGAATTTGTGCAACCTTTTTACAGAATGAAGGTGTAAACATATTCTGATGTCTTTTGAAATCTTTCTCAATCCGCTTGGAAAGGCAATGCTCTTGCCATGTTTCTTTAATATGATAATGTAATTGAGCGATTGATAAATTCTGGTAATTCAGATTCTTATCTTTCATATATTTCTCAACGGCATCGGGGACATGACCTGGAAAAATTCTCAGGTAATGTTTTAAATATGCCGGATCACTTGCTTTGCCAGCTCTAATCAAGAGCTTTTGCATATAACAGAAATATTCATCGGCAAGTGAAAGATCACAAAGTCTGGCAGACATATAGAGTGAGGCAAGATGATCAGCATCATCGTCATCATCTCCTCCATGGAACTGAGATGCCAGCTCTTTGAGGAGTTGCTGATCTGCATCGTCAGCATTCAGTGTTTCATCTCTCGCCTGTTGCGGCAACCAACGCCACCATTCATTAGCGAGTCCTGTTAGTCCAGTGACTAACAAGGTAGCTAATTGTTGGCCTCAAATTTATGGGTTCTGAGATTTTTTAGACAACGTCCAGTGAAAAAGTAGATTTAAGGAATCATGGATAGCATCTCTGGACTGGCAATCAATATTCAATACAGGGTGCTCAGGCGTCTGGGAGATAATGTTATTAAAAGTATGGGTACTGAAACTCAATGGAATTCTGGGTGGATTATGAGACTCTCTCTCAGCCATAGGTTCATCAAAATCTGGTTCAATCTTGATACCTGAAGAAGATCCTCTAACATTTGTACTTAACATTCCTAGATCCGTAAATATTGAGGCAGGTTGAGGTTTTGGATTAGTTGGCTCAGGTTCTGGATCTGGCTTTGGCTCTTCCGAAACAGGAGGAACAGGTACAAGACTTCGAATTTTTTGTATGGTCTTTTCAGAGATTGTTGGAGGGAGTCCTTTGATAGCAGTTACCCACCTTAAAAGAGATCTATACTCTGTATCATACCTACCAAAATCAAATTCAGGTCTTTCATCCTTATCATCAGCACTCATCATCCCAAATGACCAACTGCGTTCTAGCTTAGCCTTTGATTCTTTTCTATGATATCCTTGTGCGGCTAAAGCTAAGACTGCAGGGCTAGGTTTTGTAACCTTTGAACCCAAAACTGAGACTCTTTTTGATATTTCCTCAATTTTATTGAGGCAAGTAAGAAGATTATCAGAAGCTCTAGAAATCATTCTTTTGATGGCTTCAGAATCAACCAGTAAATGTTTTACTAGCTCCAGCTTTTCACCGACTTCAGCTAATTTTTCCTTTTCTTCCTGCATACCAGCTTTTAAGCTTAAAATGTCTTGGGCCATATCATCCAAGTTTTTGGCTGTAAGGGCATGCTGAAGATTTCCCCAATTGTTTAATCTAATCTCATCAAATGGGGTTTCACCAACTTCTACCGTTTTCTGAGGTAGATATTCTCTCTTGGACAAACCATCTGGAGTATATTGTCTGAAAGGGGTAGTAGGTAGATTTCTACCAGGAAAATAGGACTTTCTACCATCCCTTTCTATTTCATGGGCATCATTCTCTCTAGGAAGGGAGAACATACCTAGATAAGGGGACTTTTTGTGTCGTCGGAGTTTTTCCAATGTTTTTCTACATGCTGGACAGTCTGTGTGCTGACCTTTGTGTTCTGTGTCATGCAGGCCAGTAAAATATTCTGAAGGGTTCTTCTCAGGAACAGAATGAGATGGAGTATGAGACAATATTCGATCTACGGAGAAAGAAGAGGAAGTAGATTGAGAACGTGTAAGGGAAGGATTTACATCCGCAAGGGAGAAGCAGGGAAATGGCGTTATGTTAGGCATCCAGAAGGAACTGTTTTTCCTGTCAAATGTTATGGGCTGATTTTTTAACGAGGCTCATAAGGCTTCAGCATTTCAGAGTTCATCATATTTACACTCCCACTCTTGAGGATATTGGATACCTCTCCAGTCAAATAAAACTAGTTGTGCTTTGCGAGAGATATCGGTTTCCACCACGCTGAGCAGGTGCGGAGTATTATGGATAGGGGACTGTAAAGCAGGTAAAGTATCATTTCTGAAACGGACAATGACATCAGCTTTAAGTTGTATAATCCGGGAACCATCAATCATTGAGAATCCTTGGGGAAGGACGTACGCCTTTAGGAGATCATAAATGTGGGGGTCAAGGAGACTGACGCTAAGCTTAGGGTAAATAGTCCCAAATGCAGGACGATCATGCAAGGGAGCAGCAAAACCTCCAATAATAGCATCGACAAAATTCCTATGTCGGGTATCAACTGCTACACATAATGAAGACACATTAAGGAAAGGTCTGACAAGGGGATTAAGACCTAACCGTATTGCACCTAAATGCACATACTTATAACCTTGCTTGCGTGCCCAATCAATTTGAGCGCGGTCAAGCAAATTAATATGGACTGGGTTATCACTTTCTGTGAAAGCAATATCAACTGAGGAGACATGGAAATGCTGTGTAGAGACATACTCCCAAAACTTAAGTTTATATATTTCTTTGGGAAGCATAGTCGAAAGTTTCCATTCATGTGAGGGATTAAATTCATCGACATGGATTATGCTAGATTCAGGATCAGAACTATTGCATTGTGTGAAAGAAGAATGATGCTCTGCCACACTGACAGTACCATCTTCTGCTGCTGGCAGTCTAGACGGGTGTGAGCAACATCATCCATCGTTGGGTCCATCTGAAAAGGAACTATGTCTCACTAGGGGTTTGATCAAACTAGGGACTTACTCAGGCACTCTCTCTTCGGCCTTCACTGCCCTCTATCACAACCTCTCTTTTAGCTCCTAGGAACACCACCGATTACTCAACAAGTTTCCTTGCCTACTGGATAATGCAATTTGTCTACAACAAACCAACAGAACAGAAAAGGGCGTTGTAAGTATAACAGGAACTTACAGGGTATGCTTCTCAAACTGCTCACAGAATATTTGGAAAGCTAAGTCTCTATCCCGAACCATCTGCTGGAAATTGAAATAACAATCTAAATCGCTATCTGGATGCACCATCAACCATAACAAGAACTTCTCCAACTAGGCTGGATTATCGGTCGGCAATACCATATAGTTGTTTTGGACCATATGAAAATGTGCTGGTAACCTGGGACCTATGGGTTATGGCTCTGACATTGACCTGTGTCTTTTTAAATATACATATTTATTTTAATACTTATATTTTTATAACTAACTTTTATAGAAATCCTCCCACACATATATCTTTTGAAACAACTATAATATCCACAAATACCTGTTCTTCCCTTGGATAAGTTTTAACCATTTTTCATACTAACTTCACGGCCATGCCCATTCGACACTGATTTGGTACGAATAACTATGTTGTTCTTTAAATACTCTAGGGACTTTATCAGTAATCGTTTCAATTGTGGTTGTTAATACGCACCTAGACTATGCCCAATACAAATTTTGATTTACAAGTTGTCAATTCTCTCTCATTATTTCCATCATTTTGTGTGCTTAATATTTCACACTTTGTTTAACATAATTTTGTTATTAGATTTGACTTCCATTTCCACGAGGCACCTGCCACTTTGCAGGCAACTCTTTCTCACCCCTCGGGTCAATGAATGCCTTATATAATCACCACATGTTGAATATATACCCACCTTTTATATATAAGTATAGAGGTTCCTCTTTAAAATATACATAGCATATATAACTCTCTCTCTTGTAAACCATAAAATGTACTGCGCATATATAATGCTCTTCCTTTTTTCATATTTTAGTATTATTTTAAACGAAGCCAGTATTGTTTAAGTGAGACTTTCTTATTCAAGGGACAAGGGTATTCCTATTCTACTTCCACTTATTAGTCCCTGCCTGGCTAGCAGGGACTCTTGTAATCGGCGTGCCGTCATTTGCATTACTCTGCACGCCAACCGAAACAATTCAAAATTACTTATTTTAGATTTAACCTAAGTTTCCTATGACATAGGAAGAACCACCGTCTTTGTTACCAATCAATTTCTATTGCATTTATGAGATGATATCAACAACCGTTTTTACTACCAATAAATATATATTGGAGTTTTTCTCAACAAATCATCGACTTTTTTCTCTTATTTGGTCTCATCTCGAGGAAGAGCACCATTTTCAGTTTAAAAACTTAGGTTAATATCAAGATTGTGTACTACTTCTTTTTGAAACTAAATAATGCTACATGAATTGATGTTCTCAGCTCAACATTAGTTTCAAAAATTTAATGTTTGTGTTTGTTTTATTTTTGTATGTACTATTTTTGTGATGGCGCATCTGCAACGTGCCCTTGTAATCTTCTTCCCTCCTCCTACCACAACATCTGCAACGTGTTCTTTACCTACCCTTTTCATTGAAATCTTCCTCCCTCCTCGTGCCATAGCATGTGCAACGTGCCCTTCTAAGGCCAAAGGCCGTTTGTTGGCCTGCTTTCTGCTTTCTTTGTTATATGCTTATTGCTTCAGTATAGCCTTCCATTTAGATGTGGACTCCCTCATCTCCACAGATCGCACAGGAACAGGAAGCGCTCTCAGATCTTTACCGAAAGGCACTCTTTTCTCCACATATCGCACAGGAACAGAAAACGATCTCAGATCTTTACCGAAAGGCACTCTTTTCTCCACAGATCGCAGGTAGCACTCGGTCAAAATATGATACCCGCTTTTCTTGAGAATTTTTTATAGAAACTAGAAACTGCCATTTCCAGAATTTCGCAATTTCAGCAATATGTCATAAACTGAATGACCAATTTTAAAATGGGGCAAGTAGTCGAAATTGCAGCATTTTTGGTCGTCTAAATTGCCATTTGAACACTCTGCCGGATTCCCCAAGTTGGGGGCGTTTTGGTTAACGGTTATACTGCTCCTTTCAACAAATTCTAAATCATATTTCTGGATTAATTGTCGTGTAGCTATGAAACTGTACAGATAATCTTCATTTGAACATACCGGATTCCAACTGATAATCGTCATTTGATCATACACCTTCTAAGACAAAGCACAACGCAAACAACAAGCCCGTTTGATCATGTGATTACAATCCTTGATTTCAGCAGTTTCCAGCTGCTGCTGCAGGGTTCATGCCGCTCTCTGTAATCATTATTAGAGTATACTTCGCCTCCCAGCTCCTCAAATCGATGGATGGTATTTATCTTCTTGTCGTTGGCCATTAATCTAATTCGTTGCATCCTCTTCTTGGGATCCACACGCCCTCTAACCGTTACCTTATTCTACGGACGTATATCACATAGTCCAGCAAAGCTGCCCATCAATCGAAAACAAACTGAGCATTACTTATTTGCAGATAAATTCATGGAGAACAGAATAAAAACCAGGTTTTTGCAAATAAATTCATGGATAATGGAAAAAAAAACCAAGTATTTTTCTTTTTCTTATTTCTGTTCGAGTCTTGTGGATGGGATCTCTAGTTTATCCTTTTTATTCATTGAGAAGCATAGAATAAAAACCAAGTTTTTCTTTTCTTGTGGATGGGATTTCTAGTTTATCTTTTTATCTAAACTAGTATATCTAGTGTATGAATGATCATGAAAACACCAAATAATGTTCATTGCCATTTGCCCAAATGAAGTGATGTGCAGAATATGATGAAGAAACATACTGTCAATTTTGGAGAGTACTTTGGAGAATCTGTCACGACAGTCTTGGCAGCTCATATTAGCATGCAGAAAAATCACCGAAACCTGCAGTAACATGAACGTTAATACTGAGACAATTCAGGTCCATTATGTACAGTTAGAAGAGACTCAAAGAATTATAAAGACATGAATGGAGAGATGGGATAATTACTGTGGGTATTGTTAAGGCCTTGGCGGCATGCAGCCGCTGAATTGTTGGAGCCATGATTTGGGTAATTTCATGAGAGGACATGAAGCAGGTCCCGAGGCTGCTGCACTATTTTGGGATTTTATGGACATTGGCATGCATTGAAATACTTAAGGCTTGAACACTCCTGTCAATGGGATTTGAAACCCCAACCGACCATTCTGCGATATAATTGTGCTTGCGGCCTCAACAAGAAGGACGTCACACATGCTGCTCGTTCTTCATCAATCTTTGTGATAGGCTCTTAGAAGCATTTTCCAAGTCAACAAGTCCCTGCCCTAAGTTACTAAGCTATTCAGCCAATCATCGTAAAGTTGCTCATAGCTGGGCTGGGCTGGGCTGCTCAGTTGGGTCTGTTTCGTATGGCTACGAACTGACAGCGGTAAGCCCAAGTAACAAGGTAAGGAACCAAGTTATTACATACAAGATTTTTCTTTCTTGTTCTAGGTGAGGTATTCGTTACATAAGTAAAATCAGTTGCTCCATTCTATTTAATACTGGATAATTGTTCCTATTCTTAGGCCGGGTTCAGGACCTGGGTTCGGGACCTTTGATCCATAAGATATAAATTTCGTCTGTATCAAAGGAAGAGCAAGTCACAAACCAAGTCACAAACCGGGTAGCATCCATGGAAATTCTTGAAGACACAAGAAGACGTATGTACAGCTTTATTCATACTCTAAAACTTCCCTATGAATTTCACTTATTATTACAGGGAGACAAAGTTGGGAAATTGGATTTTGTTTTTCTTCTAGTAAAAAGGGATGATGCCATGGCTATCCATTGGCTTCATCATTCTCTTTATGACATTAAAACTTGGCACATGCACTCTATGTTTTCTACAAAGGCTAAACCCTAAAGTCATTTGTGGTAGAGAAATACCTATACGTCATTTGTGGTAGAGAAATACCTATACAATGACTGTATCATTGAAATACCTATACTCCAGTTAGCCATTTTCTTAGACCAAAATAATCAAACAAAATCAAAGTATATATTTAAATATGTAAATAGACATAGTAGTAAAAAAACAACCTGGATCCTTAGATAGTTCTGAGCTGATTTAAAGGCTTGAAACACAACATAGGCATGAATGTACACCATATCTGCACTCGCTAGCGAAAACATGTCAAGAATAGGCACATTATCGTCCTTGTATAACCATCCAAACAGTCCTCATTTTGCAGCTTGTGCAGCTGTGTAACTAGCTCGTTTTCGTCCAGTTCCAAGAGAAAGCACCAGAAACTTACTACTGTCCTACTCAGAACACATAACCAGGCCAGTTACATCTTTGAAAGGCTAATATATTTGGGATTACTTGGATTGATGAATCTAAGTTTTAAATAAGTATGTTTGTTTATAATTCAATTCACCTGAGTTTGAGAAGGTGGTAATAAGAAATCTCGATTTCTTAGGAGAGCTTGTTTAGTGACCTCGTTTATGGCAACTAACATCTGTAGCAAAATTTCATAACACCAAATTAGATTTGTTGTATTTAGCCAAATGCTTTACAGTCGAGTGGAGAGATGTGGTTACTCATAATCTAACATGATTTTTTTATAAAAAAAATACAAAGTATATAATATTGAATAAATTATTCTCTGGAAAGACTGCTGCTGCTACTGGAGATTCTTCTTCGTTGAGAGATCAGGTATTTAACAACCAACCTGCATTCATACCTGCCGGCATTCAATATTTGTCATATGAAGATTACATCCCTTTAGCAGCCCACATACAGTACCTTACATTTCTATAGATTCGGTTTCCACCAAATTTAACAAAAGGCTCATGGGTACTAAATCAGGTAAAAGAAATTGATGTGAAATTGGTTCAAAATGTAGACATATGCAACTTTGCAGAAGAATATCTAAAGAGTAAAAAAAATTCATTTTAACTAGTGAGCACAAATATCAAAGTATTCCAAATTCTGTAAGGAAAAGGGATTCAATATTAAAACCTCTAAATCTATAACAAAATCCACTGCAAAAAATTAAAAAAACGATCCGCTTGCAATGCAGATTGTTTTGCTTCAATAACTGTAAACTAGGTCACTACTATCACCCAGCCACACACTGTTTTTTTAATATGAGTTACGGTTTTTTTTTATGTACAAGTTTTTTCAGGCAGTCCCTCTAGATACCCTTTTTCTCCAATACCCTCTAGTTGCCCCTCGCAATTTTGGGATTAACAATGGCAACTCAAAGGGATCACCCTGTAGATTGTTGTGAACCTCTGAATCTCTGCACTCTGAAACTCTGGTCTGCAATTTGACATATTATTTAATCATCTTAGTCTACTTTAGTATGCATGAGTGACAAGTGGGATATTTGACATATTATTTAATCATTTTCATCTACATTAGTATGCATGAGTGACTCGAGTGGGATATTTGACATATTATTTAATCATTTTAGTTATTATTTAAACATTTTCTTCTATGCATGAGTGGCATCTACACTCTGAAACTCTGGTCTGCAATATGACATATTATTTAATCATCTTATTCTACTTTAGTATGCATGAGTGACGAGTGGGATATTTGACATATTATTTAATCATTTTCGTCTACATTAGTATGCATGAGTGATGAGTGGGATATTTGACATATTATTTAATCATTTTCGTTATTATTTAATCATTTTCATCTATGCATGAGTGGCGAGTGGGATATTTGACATATTATTTAATCATTTTCGTCTTATGCATGAGTGGCCAGTGGGATATTTGACATATTATTTAATAATTTTCATCTTATGCATGAGCGACGAGAGGAGTCCCAGTCGTGTCAATAAGTGAAAGAAACACTTGCTCGGTCTGTCGTGACTGAGTGAACAAACAATAATAATAATATTAACACTTGCTCCATGTTGAACTCATTGAAATATGAGCTGCATGGATAGACTCCACATATGGCTATGTTGCAGATTACAATATATGCATGAAATCTATACATCATCTGACAACTATAAAATAAAACTTTTTGGAATGCTCCAGCCTCATTCTGCTCATGGTGAAAGCATTTCGAAATGCCTCACCATACCAATCTCTGCAGAATATTACCATACTTTGAGCATGTATTCTGGTGCTCAACCGTGCTCCAAACAGTTCCTTCTCATGCCCACATTTACTTGTTGAGGCGTCTTTTGGCCTAGAGTGCCTTTGGGTGGTTTTATTTTCTCCTTAGTGCACTTACCCACACATCTTCTCTTGCCATATCTTACAACGCGCTTCCATCTATCTCAAAATGCTCATACATAGAGCTCGACCATTCTGGTGGATTGCCGGAGGTGGGGTTTGGACATAGTCATTCTTCTGCAGCCTTATTATCTCTTTATTGTGCCTGTAAACCTGTGGTGATTTACATGCTTCAATGGGAAACATTTCTCTGCGTGTCTTTGCTGGGAGGTGGCCTGAAGTATTAACTGAAACTAAGTATGGAAACATTGGTATCTTTGGAGTGTTGTTGCAGGAGTGGGCTGTGCCTTCATAGGTGCTTAAGTGTCTGTTTCTAGGCCTGTTCCTCCCACTACACATTTATTGATATGACTAAGGTCTGTTTTATTCATTTTTAATCTTCTTTTATCTTTCTGGTCGTTGTAGCTTTCCTGAAGACGTTTCAGGTTTGACAGACCTTTCTCATGTTGATTTTTAGCCATTAGCTCGACAATATCCATAGGTATTTCATCTTCCATTTCAGAAAAACTTATGTCAGTTTTGACCATATTCAACGTTACTGAAATTGTCCTCAGGTGTCTTGTCCCTTATTGTTGACACACAATGCGAGGTGCCTTGAAGCATTTGAAGAGCATTGGTGACAGCTTCAGATAAGCTTGAAGTTGAGAAATTCTGAACCAAAAAGTGTAAAGTTTGTTACACAGCTGTCATATTTTTTAACAAGGGGAAAATTTAACATAAATCTGCTCCATTTTAATTCATACAGGGCACCCCCAAGTTTACATTGGTTAATTCATATAGGCCATTCTCGACATATTCCATATATGACTTGCATGATGCATCCGAATGGGTTTGTGAGAAAACAACTGACAGAAAAAATCAAGCACCATATCACCTATCTACGTTTGAATAACCAACATACTTGTCTTCAATCATTCTAGTAGTATACAGCTGAGAAGCATAAACATGCATACATGCCATGATAAAACAAAACACTCCTAAATGTTGTTAGCGAATATGCGACTTATTTGAAATAGGTTTTCTTTGCGGCATTTAAAACTCAGAACCAGATTCAAGTTTGAGCAATGCAAAGTGATCACATAAGGTAAATTGTTGATTGAGAAATCTGCCTCCCGTGGCTTCTTAGTCGAATATTGTGTCTGCTGGATGCCGATAATGCCTCGAATTCTTATAAATACAGGACGAATCTCCCAGATAAGAGTAGATAAGCAATTTTAAGCTTGGCAAACTTGCCAATATCTAGGAGTTCCTTTTTCATCAACAAAAAATTCAAGGAGGCAAGCAAAGCTCGTGGCACAATCTAGGTATTCTGATTGTTTCCCTTCCCTTCTATTTATGTTAAAAGCTTGATCTATTTTTAGCTTACTCTGTACTTGATCTTCGCCATTGTAGAACAAACATGATGCCATTAGATTCCCATTTGTCCCATATGGAAACATTGGTATTCAGAGTCATCAACATTAATAGAATCCTGATAAACTTGATTAGTTTTTTTTTATATTTCTTTCTATTTTCAGTCCTCGATTGTTTTTAATGTCTAAAAACAGAGTGAGTAATGATAAATAAAAAGAGTGACCAATGATAAATATCAGTCCATGCTCTTCAATGTTATGAGTTTATATATTCTTCACACTATTGACAAAAACTCAATAATTGCAAGAAGGGATGAGCCACAATGATCTGCGGAAGGTAGAGAATACTGGAATATTTCTCCAACCGGATCTTACCAGGGCAGAGAATACTGGAATATTTCTCCAACTGGTTCTTACCAGGCAACTTGGAGAATGATTTGAATTTGCGCTTGCCAACTGACCCGCATTGATTCCCTTTAGAGACTAGTGTTCACCAGATGGAAGAGCAGAGCAGAGAGAAAATGATAGACTCGCAATACAAGTTTTTCCAGAGTGTCCTTAAAAGGAAAAGTTCTATTTAGCTATATAATATGATGAACTTCTTTGTGGATTAAAAAAAAAATTCATAAAACTTGTATAGTCAAATTAAGCTACTTCAGCTAAAATAAACTTATAAAACTTGTAATCCAAATTTTTTTTGGCTTTAAAAAAAACTCATAAAACTTGTATAGTCAAACCAAGCTACTTTAGCTACTTCAACTCTTTAGCTATGTCATAATATTCTATTTCTGATGGTAGGGACTTGCTGCCTTTAGCAGCTCGCCTTGTTTAAACATATGAACCAATATAGGAAATTGCACTTAAGTTTCATATTGACAACTTATTCTCGTTGATGTAAGTCTATGAGTATCCTTTGGTGAACTGCATAAATAGTGAGGGACCCTTTTGACCCATAAAAGAATTAGATTCCATGTTTTTATTCAGAAAACTATGATTTCGGCAACAATTTATCAAACAGTTAAGATGCCAATTTCTAGAAAAGTTTAGCTCGGGGTGATCGCAGTTGTGTGAGCGAGAGAAGAAAATAAGACTCTTTTGTTTACTTGCCTCTTTTCTCATCTAATTATTTGTTGTCAGTCAATGAGCCATTATTAACGTGGTGTTGATATGGTGAATAACGCATGGCCTCCACTCTTCTAGTGGAGGACACGATTTCAGCGGTCCCTCTGCAGCATGAGAAAAGGAAGTCCCATAATCATCCCAAGAGCAGCCTCTAGTGTCGCCTCTCAATCTATGACTTGAACTACTAGTGGCTATAGGTGAGTAGTTTCACAATTAAGTGAACCGCAAGGTCTAAAAGGTGATTGATCTGTTGAATAATCCTTTGGGATTACATTGTAAATAATATTTCAGTTATTAGTTAGTAAATTCTAGTTAATAATCTCTTTATCTAAATGTAGATAACAGTTTTGATATCCTTTATATGTAACACTCATCTACGTAATAAGATATTGATTTGCTGAGGTTCTTCAAGGCCTGTGTCAGTGTCATATCACAACAAAGACAACAAAGCATTGGTGAGAAAGGCTTGTTAAAAAAGAAGGATCCTGTGAAGTAGGAGTCAGCAAAGGAGCTATCACCAAGAAAGGAAAGCCGCTTAGTAAAGATATATTAAGGGAAGACTGCACGTAAATTGTTTCGGTAATTGTTTTGAAGAATTATTTTCTTTTTTTTTTTTAAAGAAAAGAAAAAGGAAGAGAGCTGCCATTTATATTTTCGTGCAATGGTTTCTTTAAATTAATTATCAAATTTTTGGGGAGTTCTTTTTAGAAAATAAAAGTTTTTAAACAACCATTTATATTTGAGTGCAAGGTTTTTTAAATTGAATTATTAAACCTTTTGGGAAATATTTTTAGAAGATAAAAAGATTTTAAAGAACATTGGCTAAGAGGAAAAGAATATATTAGACTGTATTTTGTAGGCAAAAATTTACTACATAATAAATTTCAATGAATTGTTTAATTTCAATTGTTAGAGTTATTTTGTTCGGAAAAGAAAATTATGAGGAATGGTTTCGTAAAGTTAAAAATACCCTTATTTTTAATGATATGTGGGATGGAATTTGTGAAAATGAGAATTTAGAAGATAAGAAAGATGGAGAAACAATAGATGAAGTGGATAAAAAAGCACCAGTACCACCTACTAATGCCAAAGAGTTAGCATTATGGAAAAGCAAGGACAAGAAGACTTATGCCTTGATTATTGCCTCTGTAAGTGAAGAAGTAAGTAGACATTTAGTTTCTAGCAAAAGTGCTTAGGAAGCATTAGAGAAACTAAAAGATTTGTATGATTCACATTCTGAGCATGAAATCATACAACTCTTGATGAAATTATTTAACTTAGAATTAAAAGATAACGATCCAATGAAACTTGCTTATGAAATTAAAGCCATTTTCCATGACATTGATGCATATGGTGTAAAATTTGACATTCAACTTACTGCATTTATTAAAGCTCTATATCCTACCTATACGCATTATCTAGAATCACTTCAAGCTAGTGGCCAAATGAAAGCTATGAACTTTGAAACACTTGTTGAGAAAATTGCAGAAAGAGAGAAAGCATTTGGGAAGGAGGAGTCTAAACCCAATGAAGAAACTTTGTATCTTGCACATAAATGACACAAATCAAAAGAATAATTTGCAAAGGATGAAAATAGAAGCAGAGGTCGAGGTAGAGGACAAAGAGGACAGTACAGAGGAAGGGAGGGAAGATTTAATCAAGGAGAGAAACAATGTTATAGATGTGGAAAAACATGTCATAGTGCCAGTTATTGTAGAACTTCTTGGGAGAAAATTGTTAACAAGAAAAAGCAAGTACAAGATGAAGGTAAGCCTCTTGAATCTGCACATTATGTTGTTGCACATTGTAATCAAGGAATTGAAGAAGCTTTTAGTACTTCATTTTCTTGGAATGGCATTTGGCTATCAAATACTGGGGCCGCATGTTATATGCAATTTAGAAAAGACTTCTTTGAAACTTTTAGTAATCAAATTGATGGGGTAGTACATTTGGAAGATAAGTCTTTGTTAAAACCTTTAGGAATTGGTTCTGTTAGATTGAAATTATCAGGACTTGCTGATTATATACTTTCTGATGTTCTTTATGTTCCACAATTGAAGAGAAATCTAATATCTCTTGTGAAAATTAGATAACAAAATCACTCAATACATATGTTTGATGGTATCATTGAGATTAGAAGAGCTTATGATAATGTGATTGTAGTGCCTGGAGTGGAAGATAACAAACTTTTAAAGTTGAATGGTACATTATCCAATTCACAGAATTCTACAAATTTGGTTCAACATAATAGTAATTTATCTTCCAGCTTATTGTGACATGCTAGATTTGGTCATATTAATTATGACAATCTCAGGATTATGAAACAGAAAGGAGTTCAATGGCTTCCTACTATTCCAAGACAACTTTCCCCATGTGATGCTTGTATCTTAGGCAAACATAGTAAACAACCTTTTGATGATTCTATGTTGCGAGCTTCAAGAAAGCTTGGTATTATTCACTCAAAGTTATGTGGGCCCATGCCTGTTCCATTAGCAAATGGTAACAAATATATCATGACTTTCAGTGATGACTTTACGAGGATGTGTTGGGTTTATTTATTAAAAGCAAAATCTCAAGCTTTTGATACATTCAGAAATTTTCACTTATGGATTAAAAATGAAGCTCAACTCAATATTGGAACCTTTTGAACTGATAACGATGGTGAATATACATCTCAATATTTTGAAAAATATTTGCAGGAGAATGGTATTAAACATCAAACAACTGTTCCTTATAATCCACAACAAAATGGTGTGGAAAAACGTATGAATAAGACATTGTTGAATATGGTAAGATCAATGATGTTTTTTAAGAATGTCAAGCTAATGTTTTAGGGAGAAGCAGTTCTTTGTGCTGTCAACATTAAGAATAGATGTCCATCTGCTGCACTTCAAAAAAAACACCTTATGAGATGTGGCATGGCCATCTTCCAGCTGTCAAACATTTTAGAATTTTCAGTTCCACATGTTATTCATTGATTCCTGAGCAGCAAAGACATAAACTAGGAGCAAGAAGTCGAAAGTGTATTTTTTTGGGATACTCTAATACTTCTAGAGCTTATAGATTGCATGATGAAGATAACAGGAATTTTATTGTTTCTAGAGATGTTATATTTCTTAAATTTGAGAAAGATGCACTCACTATTGATAAACAACTTGCTCAGCTTGATGGATTTCATTCTAAAAAAGTCTATCATGAAATGGATAATGGACTTCCAAATCTTGAAGGGGGGATTCTTGTTCTAAGTCAAATTTTGGAATTTCCTTCTATAGCAACAAGTTCTTCTAATGCACAAGTTGATGATTCTAATGCACACGTTGATGAAACAAAAGATTGGACAGTTGATGATATTCTTAATGGAATGGATAAATTAAGTATCATAGATACTGCAGAACCTGCTCTTAAAGAAGAAATAGAGCAAACACCACAAGAAGAAGAAGTTCGTAGATCGATACGAACTAAGACATTTCCAAAAAGGTATGATGATTTTGTAACATTAGATTGTGAATTAAACTTTCATGCCTTTGATGAACATGTATCTTTTCAAGAAGCAGTAAATAGTGATGTATGGAAAAGTGCAATGCAAAGAGAGTATGATGCTCTCATAAAAAATGGAACTTGGAGGTTGGTGAATCGTCCAATTGGAACCAAACCGATTGGATACAAGTGGATATATAAGAATAAATATAAAGCAGATGGCTCATTTGAAAAACACAAAGTGAGACTTGTAGAAAAAGGGTATGCACATAAAGAAGGTGTTGATTACACTGAAATATTTGCTCCTACAGCTAAATGGGGCACCATTCGAACTTTGTTTTCATTAGCAGCACAAAAAGGATGAAAGATACATCATATGGATGTTAAAACCGCCTTTTTGAATGGAGACTTGAATTAAGATGTTTATATGGATCATCCTCAAGGATTTGCTATCAAAGGTCAAGAATAGAAGGTATGCAAATTGGTCAAATCTTTATATGGTTTGAAGCAAGCACCTCGAGCTTGGTATGAAAAGTTAATTGAACATCTTCTCAAATTGAATTATAAGCACTTCAATCTAGATGATGCAACTTTATTTGTCAATAAAGTTGAAAGATCGGTTGTATATCTAGTTGTCTATGTGGATGATTTGCTTATCACAGGAAATAATGATGATTATATAGTATCTATCAAAAGAGAGTTGAAAAAGGTTTTTGATATGACAGATTTGGGATTATTATATTATTATTTAGGAATTGAAGTAGATAAAAAACCAAAGCACATTTTCATTTCTCAGAAATATATTTTGGAGAGTTATTAAAACTTTTTTGTATGCAGGATTGTAATCCCGTTTCAACACCAATGGATAATAATCTAAAGCTTACTTCAAATGAAGGTAGCACATTTGAAGATCCAACAAAGTATAGGTAGCTTGTTGGAAGTTTAATTTATCTTATTACTATTCGTCTTGACATAACTTTTACTGTAGGAATAATTTCCAGGTTTATGCATTATCCCTATGAAGGTCATTGGAATGTGGCAAAGAAAGTGCTCAGATATTTAAAAGGTACTCAATCTTATGGCATCAAATATTCTAGAGTTTCAGACTTTCATCATACTGGTTATTTAGATTTCGATTTTGATGGAGATAAAGAGCACGGGGTCTCTACTTCAGGTTATTTGATGAACATTGGATTAGCAACTATCACATGGAGATCACGAAAGCAATATGTTCATGCTGATTCTACAATTGAAGCCAAATATGTTGTAGTAGCTCAAGCCACAAAAGAAACCATTTGGCTTCGTAAAATACTTGAAGACTTGCAGGAGAAACAAATGACTTCAACGCCTCTCTTTGTTGACAACACTTCTGCAATTCAATTGGACGAGAATCCAAAATTCCATGATCAAACCAAACATATCAACACCAAATATCACTTGATTCGACATTATGTTGAGGCCAAAACCATTCATCTGACACATTGTCCTACTTTAGAGCAAATTGCAGATATCTTTACTAAAGCATTGGGCAGTCAAAAGTTTGAAAAATTTAGAATGCAGCTTGGCACGTCAGGTGTCCCTTCGGATTAAGGGGGAATGTTGAATAATCCCTTAGGATTACATTGTAAATGATATTTCAGTTATTAGTTATTAAATTCTAGTTAATAATCTTGTTATCTAATTGTAGATAACGGTTTTGATATCCTTTATATGTAACACTCATTTACATAATAAGATATTGGTTTGCTGAGGTTCTTCACGGCCTATGTCAATAGCTAACTCTGCCAAAGCAGGAGAGAGAATTCTTAGTGATTAGTGGTTCTGATAGATTGATGTAGTGTTAGGGCATCATAAGGATGATGGTAGGCTCTGAGAAACATGGGCTCTTTTTCCCATTTGAAAAAGCAATGAATCATTTGTACTTCCTGTTGTACCTGAACAATTCTATACTATCTAACAAGTTAAGCTACTCAGGGAAACAATTCTAGTATAGGTTTCCAATTCGATCCAGCGAACAACTTTAGATGTGAACCACACCCGAGGTAGTTTCCTATGGTAAAGTTTTCTGGCTTGGATTTTCTACAAAATATTGGGAGATCAGGACATATAGCATGCAGTGTTAACAACAATTCATAATCATTTTTTATTTATATGGGGATGCTAACATGCTTTATTGCATCAGGGTTGAGCAACATGCGTAAAGCATGTTAGCATCACTTTAGTGTAAAGTTTCAAACACTTATTCAAGGGTAATGGATCTAGACAACTCCAAGGGTAAATACACAAGCCTAGGTATTGTGTATTCACATCTAAATAGTAAATCCTAATGAGTTTATCGTTTCAATGTGTAAATTTGACGTCTCCGTTTGTCAAACAATTTTAACACGGGTTATCTAGGGAGGATCAGTTTATCGAGAATATGTAATACATACACATATATAAATATATATACACACAACATAATCATAGCATATTGGAAGTATCTGGTCAGAATCTATGTATATTGGAAGTATCTGGTCAGAATCACTTACTGAATTTGGATTATCATAAATCTTTGAATGATCCAGGCTGCATAGGTCAGAATCTAGTTTAATAAATAGATAAAAAAACTATCGATATTTATTATCAAAATAATCTATTAAATTAGCGATTTTTGGAAAAAAAATATTAAAAAAAATTAGGTTTTCAAATTTCCAAAAAAAATCCCCCCAAAAAATGTTTTCAATAATCAGATTTAAATACTAACCTCCTCATCGAGTGCTTGAGAAAGTGATCATTGTCTTCTTGCAATGCATATTCAAGTTGTGCAATCTCCTAGTGGAGATCCTAGATGAGTTGACCCTTCTCCATGAGCTTGTGTTTGATCTTCTTGGCCAAGCCTAAATGGTCATATGGGTATATCAAAAGAAACCTCATGAGGATGTCCTTTGGCAGCTCGAAATCAACCTCAACAGGATTTCCTTTGCGCTTTGAAATGTAGCTTGGATTTTGGACAAATGGCTTGAACTTTGTCTAGGGTTTGGTGCCCTGTTCATGATCAATAATACATTATGCTCTCAGAAGGATTGACCCTGGACAAATGGCTTTAACTTTGTCTAGGGTTTGGTTCCTTGTTCATGATCAATAATACATTCTACTCTCAAAAGGATTGAACCTTCTACTTGGAAATATTCGGCCCGCTCGCAATAATCAACCCCATGCTACAACCCATGCAACCCTTGCAAATGCGAAACCAGACCCGTATGGGTATGAGAATCACAGCCTTTCCATAGTATTACGAACCCCTCAATCTGAGCTATGACCTCTATGACCTCCCTTTAAGTTCTTGCCTTATTTTCATTTATTTTCTTTGGAAATTTACTTTCTTGCCCTATTTTCATTGATTTTTTCTTACAATTTCTTTTCTAATTTCACTTTTTTAATTTCACCTTCTTTATTTAAATTATATTTATTTTGATTTCATAAATCAAATTATATTATTATAATTATTGTTAGTAATTGTTTTTTTATGGTTAACATATTTTTTTAGTTGATCCCTCTTTGTTTAAATTATATTAATTTCGATTTCATAAATCAAATTATATTATTATAATTATTGTTATTAATTAGTTTAACAAAATATGTTATATGTAATATATGAGCCAATGTTTGCAAAATATGGTACATGTCTTATATAACTAGCATAAATGTCGGTACATGTCATTAGCTAGAGAGGCTCTAAAAAAATGTGGTAAGGTCTTTTTATACTTTAAAGGTATTCCAAAAGTTTCAAATTTCTAAAATGGACAAGAAAGAAAATGGAGGTACATTCTCCTCATTATTTAGTTTCCACTCCTTTTAAGACACATTCCAAGTCAAATTGTATTTGAGTATACACAATGAAACCAAAAAAGTTTCATTCAATTTCAATTGTAGATTCAATGTGTTTTGTTGATCATCCATAGTTCTCTTTAAATGGAGAGATTCTAACTTGACTTAGGTATATACATGGTGAAATCATAAAAAATATCACGTGAAAAGGACCATTGGGAAAAAATGGCTTTCTCTTTGAGCAGTGGTTCCTTCTTGAATTCACAATGACTATAAGAAAAATGATTCATTGGTGGATCCAATGGGTTTTGGTGATCATTTATAGTTCTCTTTTAACAAAGAGACTTTAAATCAACTCCATTATACACATTCCTTTTAATGGAGAGACTCTTAACTTTACTTCACTCTACAACGTTAAATCATAAAAAGGTCACGGACAAGGAATTGTTGGGGAAAACATGACTTGATCTTTAACAAAGTTCCCTAAATTTAAGCTTGCGTCAATGTTTATTTACCACACCCACCCATGATGAGATTGTCCAATCTCCCCTTCTACTCATGGGAAAATGATTCCCCTACTTATGGGAAAAACAAATCCCATAGAACAATAATAAAAATTCACTCCACTAATTTATCAAGGAAAGTACAAATCAAGAGGTTAATGAAATTTTCATCGATGCTAGATTAAGTGTTGATCTTGAAAGGTTTAAATAGAATATCATTTTATCATTGCATAGAACTAGAGATTCTGTGATTGACATATTATTCCAAGAAATGTTTTGAGCTTGGAAACAAGCAGATTAGATCCTAAATGTCAATTTTATAGTTCCAAGGGATTTCAATGGGGCAGGGGGGGGGGGGTTGGATCATGACATATGTCATTGGAAAGGAACCTTTAGGCCACAAGTGGCATACATGCTATATTTTCAATTATAACTCTTAAATCCTTTTAATAATTGTTGTGGATTATCATGTCACTTAGTTGTAGGTATTTGGCGACTCTTAGTTGGTAATAAAATGGATGAGAGGTATTATTAGGAGTAGTAACATTCTTCTCAGACCAATTGTAGATAAGATTCACTAGATGGTATACAATTATGGGATCTTGTATTTATCACATGTATTTGGGGAAAACAATTATGATGCATATTTTTGGTCTAAGAAGGCTTCAAGGATGGATGTAGATATTGTGGAACTAACAAATTGGGGTGGGGAAAGGGTGGGTAGATGCAGGGTGAGATCCATCTCCCTCTATTTCCTTTTACTCTTGGAATACTAAATCTTATGAACATTATTAGTGATCGGTTTAGTTCTATTATGGGATTCATGTCCAATTATATGATATCTCTTTGATAGTTAGGTTTTTTTCTCTTTTGCTTTAGTAACAAAAAATGTAATAAAAGTCTGTTTGTAAGACTCCTTTTTTTAATGTTTTTTTTGACCTAGTTTGATGGTATGTTGTTTAAGGCCTTGAGCAGAATTTCTCAAGGTCTTGCATGCTAATTTATTGTGGGAATTTCTTATAGGATTTTACTTTCCAAACTTAGTTGTTGAACATTTACGACGTGACATTATCATTTTCAATATGTAAGTGTCTTCAATGAATGAAATTATGTTTTTTCTCTTTTGAAAAAAAGAATTCAAGCTTGATAGGAAATCAAATCATGCAACAAATGTGAATGGAGTTATCTGGAGATCAAATTCTAGAACATGAAGAAACATATCATGCATTATTAGACATTGGTACGTCAATCAACTTGTGTGCCCATTATCCTTGTAAGAAAGTGTTGGAGTCAAAATGAATTATTTATGTCCTAAAACAAATCCCAATACCCTATACACATTCATGGTATTCCAAACCTCAAAATGATGCCCACATCATAGGTATAGGATAAATTTTTAACTTGCATGGTCTATGTAGTAGTATGGAACTTCATAAATAACCATGATTCCTCAAAGAAATTGTTAAGGATTACATCATTCTCATTATCATCTTCATCATCATGGCATCGATCATGATGTGATTATATGATGATGGAAGCAATAATGATGGTGATAATGAAAATGAAAATTATGACATATATGATGATGATAGTGATGATGGCAATGACAATGATGATGACAATAAGAATGAAATGAATAATGATGATGGTGATGAAAATGACAATGATGATGATGACGATAACGATAATGATGGCACTGATGTTGGTGATGATGACTTAGATGACAATGAAAATGATGATGAATTAGATGACAATGATTATGATGAAGAAGATGATGATGATGACAAGATGTAAATCAACCTTCAACACCACTTCTATATTTTGTCACTCATATTCCTTTAGGGGTAGTAAGAGAGATATCAAAGGAAATCATTGTTAGTCTCACTCATATTCCATTAGGGTTCATCGTTAGTCTTTGTCATTTATATTCATGTCATTCTTTTAGATTCACTCAAATGAAAATAAGTTCACTAAATTTTTTTCGAGGACAAATGAATGTCATGATCATCAAATACGTCATATGGTGCATCATCATTTCCATCCCCGTTTCCATCATAATCATAATTAACAAGTACATCATCAACAACATCATCGTTCTGGTCACTCATATGCCATTAGGGTTCATCCTCAGTCAGTCCATTTGGATGCATGTCATGTTTTTAGAGTCACTTAAATACCATCAAGGTCATTGAAATGTTATCGAGGACAAGTGAATGTCATCACCAAGTACATCATATATTGCATCCACATCATCATCATCATCATCATCATTGTCATCATCATAATCAACATCAAAATCAATAAGTACATCATCAACAACATCATGGTCATCATCTTCCTCATCAAAATGTACATCATCTACCACATCATCGTCATCATTGTTGATAGGGTCACTCATATGCCACTATGGTTCATCATCAGTCATCACCATTTGGATCCATGTCATGTTGTTACAGTCACTCAAATTCCATTAAGGTTGCTCAAATGTCATCGACGACAAATGAATGTCATTAGAGTCATTTAGATGATATTAGTCAATAATTTTTCCATGTATTTCAAAGCGGTATCCCTTGGAAACCTTCAACGATATTTCATATGCAAGAATTTCCCTCAAGATCCCAAAAATGGAGACCAGAGTAGGAACAACTAACACGCACAACAAATATATCCGATAAAGTTTATCAAAGTCTGTCACTTGGCTTCACGGTAGGTATAATGCAAAATAATACTCAAATATGCCAGTTCAAGGGGGTTTCACATAATAAACGAACATGCTTTAAACTTTAACAACAATTTGACAAAACTCAAAAGAATTGGTGAAAATTGAACCAATTATTCTGAATCTTTAACGAAAAATCCACCAATGCCATAAAACTTGAGCAACTAACTGCTTTTTTCCTTGAGATATGTCTGCTTATAAGTCCAAATATGTAAACAAATTGGTCCACTTCTTCAAAGTAACACTATGACAATGATTGAAATGCTTGTTTCTTCATTCCATTTTAAACCAAGACCAAAATGTCCTTAAGAGTACAAATAAAGTTAGCTTTTGTGTTAAGATTGATATCCACTTCTTGTGCCTTGGATGTTCTTGGTAAAATTAAGGGTATGGATGGGGGCATTTTCCAAAACAACCTTGTAGGGTGACAATTTGTTAGCACAATGATAGGTGATATTATACCACCTTTATGCAAGGGGGGTGTGTTATAGCTTATTTCACCACTCCAGGTGAATCACACTTTGTATGGCCTTCCCCTATCCCGCTGTAGACTCCTTAGACCCCTTGGACCATTTTTTGTCCTTTGATGTTTCCTTGACCATTGGATCCGACTCACTTGAATCCGGGCCTACCCTATACCTTGAGATCGCTCAGATTCGACCTTTCATTACCCCTTTGAAAATCTATATAAGGAACTCTATGGTACATTGAAGGCATATGAGAGAATTGAGAGTAAAGAAACTATAGTCCATTGTTGCCGGGACTTATGCTTGAGTCTGCATCCCTTTGTCCCTTGGAGCACTTTTGTGTTCTTCCCAATCTTTCCTTTTGCTTGTGAGCTTGCTATCGAGAGATGGAGGATTGAGGTGGTGGAGGCCCAAGTGGGGAATTCAGTTTCTTCGGTTCGCAGACGTGCTGACAGAGGTTGTATCTATTATAATCTCTGATTTATATTAATAGAAATATCTTTTCCTGTCCAATAATGTGTGTTTGAATGAATATTTTATCCATGGGATTATGTCAAATGCTTATACATTATTGATTATATATGCTAGAATAGATCTAACACCATGATATATAGTATGCTTGTCTTGTTTACTTGTTGTTGAGGGAGTAATCTATCAATTCAAGCTGAAGTTGGAAAGCTCAACGGGGATCTATTTCAATCGTCCGGAATAAGGTACGAGGTCTAATCCTTTAGTGTTAGACATTTAATTTCTATTTCATATTGGAAAGGATTGATTTCTAGAGTCAATCTGTCTGTTGTGGTACCCCAATCCATAGGAATTTCTCTCCGTAACAGAATTGGTGACTACACTGGGGATGTTCCTTGTTTTTATTTGGGGGTTTGCGGGCACAATGGGCTTGATATTATTGACTTGCTCTCTGTTTCTCCCTGTTTTTGTGTTGCATTTTATAGTATGTTCATCCATTGACACTCCCCTTTATTTGTTTGACCCTTGGCCTGCTTTTTACCACTGCCTTCTCTGTATACGTAGGTTTTTGGCCAAAATTTGCGTATACATGCAGGTTTTTGGTCAAAAGTCGCGTATATACATAGCTGTTCTTTAAACAGTAGCGTACATCCTCCCTTTTGGTGAGTTTGATGTTGTGGGAAGTTTCTGGGTGGGTTGTGAGTGTGGTTGGGTCTTCCTTGGGTCTGATGTTGTCTGTTGGATGCTTCTTTTGTGACCAGAAACCACTTTTTCATTGATTTTTCTTTGAAAGTAGTTTTAGTCATTTATCCTTTTTGTTTTTCCATTAGTGCATTACTCTTTTTTGTCTCGGTGTCTTGCTGGGCTTGTCTTTTATACTTGCTGCAGAGACTGAGAGTTTTAGATGACTTTTATTGCATTTTTCATTCTTTTATATTGAAAAATACAAAGTAGTTGCACTCTTAGTTGCATCTTAGATATGGATTTGAGGAGCTACTTGCATTGGATTGCTTGGATGAGAGTTGTATTTTGGATTTCATATAGGAAGGATTACATTGGCATTCGGAAAGGAATATATATTTATGCATCTCATGTAGTGGAATACCATATTTTTCATTTGACAAAGATTGCACTTAGCATTGTTTGTTATGGTGTGCATATTCACTTCACTACTGAGTCATAACTTCATTAGTTGCACGATAATTTCCCTTTGAGTAATTACAGGCAACTAAAATCAACGCATAATTTAAAATGAACTACACATTTTTCTTTGATAGGGTTCACAAACAAGAATAGGATTTATAGTCTTGGAATAGTTCATTGTGAGTAAATTATCCAAGACCACTAAACAACAACATGTATGTGTCTGTCCAGGTGAGTGTGTGAAATCCTTGGTATAACCAGTGTTTCTCAGGATCCTCCTCTCAAAAGGGAGTTAAGCACAAGACAGTGTGAGCGGTTATGATTGGGATGACCCCTGGTTGTAACTGAGTAGCACCGAAGATATTTCCAGGTTTGTATTCGTATCTGGGGGCTCTTTCGAGAGTTTCGGGCTTTGCTACCCTACCCATACGGTCGATCCTACCTGCGACTGTCTGCCTGAGCGTTGGTTATATTGAGGTGACCTTAGTTTCCTTACCTAGGTATCATAGGGGGTACTTGCAGAGGTTATTCTGTAGGTGTCCTGGCCAGGTAGAGGTCGGACAACACAGTCGCTTTATGCGTTGAAGCTAAGGGCCACTATAATTGGTTATGTACCTCCGCTTGTAGTGTATGGGAGTTTCGAGCCTCTCCCAGGCGAGACATACCTACTGCATTCAAGAGCTCACATATCCTCCCCTTGGTTTGCTTGTATTTTGGCTGTAGATTTTCTTAGGAGTGTGCTATTTGTGCTCTAGTTGGCCTTTGGGATCGCAATTACTTGAGTATATATATGCTCTCTTGAGTTCAGGTCCTTTTATTTTTGGCATGCCTAGTATCCTATCACCCGCCTTGGTCCTAGTACAGACCCTGGTGTTAGACTTGGGGGCATCACAACCCCTTACCCTGCTCATATATTTGAAGTGGTCACATTCTTCCCTCTACTCCATTTGTGGAGGATGTTGACTCCCTTCGCTCGGTCTTTACACCGGTGATCACCCTCATGGGGGTGGTAGTGGATTTGTGAACGTTGGGTCTACACCTTACTTTCTTTTTTATGTCCCATCGTCCACTGCATTGTTTCCTTTGGGTGAAATTGTCATGATCATTCCTCCCTATATCCTATAGTTTGGATTCTTTATTGACTATTTTGGGTTGTTTTGGACTAATATGGTTGTCATGTAGGGTTTAGTTTTTGTACACTCTCTTTGAGGTTTCAAACCGTTTGTTCCTATCACAGGTAGTATGTCTGAACTGGCATATAGGTTAGGATTTCACATCCGCTTGCACTTATGCATTGCCTTATGACCATTCCATCTTAACCTTAGGTACAAACCCATTCCATGGTATCACAGAACCTTCGTGTTGCTGTTAGAAGTGGTACTATGTGAATGGTAGAGCTTTCCTATACATGGGTGTCCTAGTTAGCTCCCCTTTGCATTTGGTACCCATGCTGTGAGTCCTCTCTTAGGGCCGGGAGTCCTTTGTATAGTATCGCCATGACATTTTGCAAGAGCCTCATACTCCTCTTGATCTTTTGCTGGCCTATTTCCCTCAGGACTCCCTTATGTCAAGTTGTAATTACATTATCATGAGCTTTTCCTACCTTATTGAGCTTTATGACGGCTTCCCTGACATTGCACTTCAGCCATATAGCCCAAGCTTGTCTCATGTCTAGCCATGCAGAGCCATTTTATATATCCTTTGCAGCTTGATTCCCTTTTTACCGGGAGGGGATTCTCCCTCGAGTGTTGATATCCTACACATGTGTCCTTGCATTGAGCATAGGTATGTTCCACTGCTTGGAACTAGTTTGTTTGCCACTATGACACTCGTCTCCTCCTAGTCTATAACTGTAAAGAAATTTTATTCTTTTTCAAGCTTTTTAAATATTTGAAAAAGTCCAAAAAAATCAAAACACCAAAAATTTGGACAAGGAAAGATGTTATCTTTGGAAACTGTCGAGTCGTGTCGCCTTCGAACAGAGCACTGTATATCACATCCATTGGTTGGGTTTATAGTTTGAATTTAGGAGATGTACTTGTTTATCTGAGTTTATCTCCACCGACTAATTAAGCTTCCAGTCCCCATGGAGCCTCTGTCGATGCCTCCTGTGTCGCAGAGATGTCCCAGTTTGTATATCGAGTCTATGCTTCCTTTACTCAGTCACCATATGTCCTTATGCTCTTGTTTGAAGGAATTTGAAACCTGAGTCGGCCATTCCTCAGTTATCTTGACTTTGCATGTTGGCTATTCCTGGTACAGTTACTGGTTCATGCACCTTATGATCGAGTCTTTCCACATTATACAACTTTGCTGAGTACCTCGTGTTGGACGATGGGGGATGCATTAATGCCCTCCTTCCAACAGATTTCATCCCATTGAATTCAGATCATTTATTCTGGGATTGGAATCTAGATTCATTTTGAGTGCCTTGAGACTTGCAGTCATCAGTGGCAGGTTCTCTCGCCATCGACAGTCTTCAGGAATACATCAATGTCCCCTGATCGATAGATCCTCTCAAGTGTTTGATCTCAACACATTTATTCACACTTGTTAGTTTGCACTCTAGTACATTGATTCCCATTTTCATTATCAATGGGTGATCTCACGTCTGTTAACGATATACATCAATGGCCGGTAATTAGATGATGGACTACTATGTTCGACCTTGACACCTCTATTCACATAGTAGGACATGTACTCGTAGCGGTTTGTGTAGAAGACTTTCCAGATTGGTGGCATCTCTTATATGCTACCTCCTTGATCGTGCTAGTGTTCATGAGATTTCAGTTCTCATGACTTGATTCCAGTATATGTCAGACATTTCTAGCCACTATGGAGATCTTGATCTGTTATATATCTTCAGCCATTATGGAGATCATGGTCCTTTGTATATCTTCATCATGGAGATTTTGATCTATGTATATTGTACATGGAGATGACCACTTATGTGATATCTCGTATCATGCCTATTCATGGCCATTGTACTCTTATGTATCTGGGACTGCTATATGTATTTGCAGTTATGTGCAGAGTTGTATCATTGTACTATGCTGATTGGGTGGCTGGTCTTCCACTTGGGATTCTTCATCACTCCACTTATGGGATGGACTTATAATGTATTTCGGCCATCGTATGACCCCTCTGGCCTCACACATTAGGGGGCATTTGTTATAGCTGATTTCACCACTCCAGGTGAATCACACTTTGTATGGCCTTCTCTTGTCCCGCTGCAGACTCCTTAGACCCCTTGGACCATTTTTTGTCCTTTGATGTTTCCTTGACCATTGGATCCGACTCACTTGACTCCTAGCCTTCCCTATGCCTTGAGATCGCTCGGATTCGACCTTTCATTACCCCTTTGAAAAGCTATATAAGGAACTCTATGGTACATTGAAGGCATATGAGAGAATTGAGAGCAAAGAAACTATAGTCCATTGTTGCTGGAACTTATGCTTGAGTCTGCATCCCTTTGTCCCTTGGAGCACTTTTGTGTTCTTCCCAAGATTTCCTTTTGCTTGTGAGCTTGCTATCAAGAGATGGAGGATTGAGGTGGTGGAGGCCCAAGTGGGGGATTCAGTTTCTCCAGTTCGTAGACGTGCCGATAGAGGTTGTATCTATTATAATCTCTGATTTATATTAATAGAAATATCTTTTCCTGTCCAATAATGTGTGTTTGAATGAATATTTTATCCATGGGATTATGTCAAATTCTTATACATTATTGATTATATATGCTAGAATAGATCTAACACCATGATATATAGTATGCTTGTCTTGTTTACTTGTTATTGAGGGAGTAATCTATCAATTCAAGTTGAAGTTGGAAAGCTCAACGGGGATCTACTTCAATCGTCTGGAATAAGGTACGAGGTCTGATCCTTTAGTGTTAGACATTTAATTTCTATTGCATATTGGAAAGGATTGATTTATGGAGTCAAGCTGTCTATTGTGATACCCCAAGCCATAGGAATTTCTCTCCGTAATAGCGTGGGGGGGGGACTAATAAACCCAATGGCCATATCAGTCAATGTAAAACCCAATGGCCAACAATATTTTTATGGTCAACACTGCATAACCTCGATTACTTGTTATTAACTCCAATATATCATGTCCTGCAGTATCCATAAGTATTATGACATGCATCATCATAGTGGACATTGATGTTGTCATCATCATAATCATCATCATCAATTCCATATGGTACATCAACATCATCTTGATCATCATCCTCATTATCATCATCATCATCAACATTAGGTACACCATCAACACAATCATTGTCATCATTGTCTTATGGTCACACATATGCCATTAGTGTTCTTAATCACTCATCAACATTAGGATTCATGTAATGTAATTGTTAAGGTCATTTATATGTCGTTATATTCATTTCGATGTAATAGGGTTGTTTAGATGTTGTTAAAGACAATTAGGTGCCATTAGAATCAATTAGGATCCAAAAGTGATAACAAATGCATAATCATCGTTGACATCCACATCATCATCATACAATAAATCGACATCATTGTCATCGTCATAGTCATCATCAATGTCATCATCAATATAATTGCGATAATAATGAGCAAGGAACCATACTACTTCACAAGAATGGATGATATAGTCTTATACTTATAAAATCATATCCATATGATCCATCATAATTATCGTAATGCATCATTGCCATGTTGTTAGGGACAATTATATTCCATTAGGGTCTATCAAATGTTGTTGGGGACACTAAAATGCCATTAGAGAAATTTAGGTGACATTAAGGTAATTTACCCCTCATTAGGATTAATCATGATCCAAAAGTGTCATGATTATGATCATTTAGGTGCCAATATGATAAATCAAGATCCAAAATTACTACCACATGAATCATGATCATTGACATTGACATTGATATATCTAATGTTATGTCAGATGTTTCCCGAACACAATTCCTAGCGCAGCTCCTTTCGAAAGTTCTAGCATTATTCTAGGTGTTATACCTGGATCTATACCTGGCGCTATGTTGGATGTTTTCTAGGCACAATTCTTGGATCTGTACTTGGCATTATGTTGGATGTTTTTCTTGCCAAAATTCATGGCCCAATTCCTATCTCTAACCCTAGATTAATATATGGTGATATGCTATTCAAGATGTTTTTCTGGAGGCTATTCTTGGCGTTATATGGGATGCTTGTGTGTACGCTAATTGGGACATTAATTGGGATTCTAATTGGGATGCTATTTGGGATGATAATTGTGATGTTAATTGGGTTTATAATTAGCACCCAAAATAGTGCCAAATTTTAAAAAGGGATGATAATTGGGATGCTAATTGGGATGCTAGTTGGGATGCTAATTGGGACATTAATTGGAATGCTAATTAGCATCCAAAATAGCACCAAATTTTAAAATGGGACGCTAATAGGGATGTTATTTGGGATGCTAATTAGGACGCTAATTGGGATGTTCATTGGGACGCTAATTGGGACATTAATTGGGATGCTAATTAACATTCAAAATAGCGCCAAGTTTTAAAAAACGACGCTAATTGGGATGCTAATTTGGATGACAATTGGGAGTCTAATTGGGACACTAATTGGTGCATTAATTAGGATGTTGATTAGCATCTAAAATAGCGCCAAATTTTAAAAAGGGATGCAAATAACTCCATTAAAAGCGTCATCCCGTGGAAAAGCGTCCACTTTGTCCAAAAATGATGAAAAATACACTAAAAGTGATAGTGAAAGATAAAAGAGATGCTAATAAAAGGGTTTTGTTGTAATGATAACATATATATGCGACTCAAACACATTTATCATTCATACATTTGACACAGTATCTAACATGGAAACCCATCTGGGAAAAACCACAAAGGTGCTCTTCATCTGTCATGAGAAATATATGACACCCTTGGTATACGCACTAAGATGTAGAATCTGCTTTAGATATTTATTTCTTATATGTACAGACTTATTTCTCTTATCATTCTCTCTGGTATTATGTCACTATCCCTTCTCTAGTTAAATCTGTTGCTGATCCGCATACAACCTGGATCGACTCAACTTCGTCTATGACTCTACTATCAATCCACACACAACCTAGATTGAATCAATCTCTTCTACACTCCTGCGCACTTAGTTGCATTTTTTTTGACTCCTCTTTATTAATCAACACACTTAGAAAACTAACAGACAACACAACTTACAAAATCTAACACATGATCTGAAGCCAACTGAATAGGAGTTAATTCTCCAGGAGATAAGTGAACAGAGGCTAACCCACATACAACTTGGGTTCCTCCTTTTATAGAATCTTACATCTCCCTGTCAGGTGGCTTCATACAGTTATCCAATATACTATATTTCCTATTGTAGCGACACATGTCAGTAGACAATAACAACCTGACTTACAAATATGCTTTCATATGTGTGGCTTCTGCCGACTCTAGTCGACCTTGTACCCACGATCATTCCGAATTGTCTCTTTCTAGCCGTTGCACCACTACATGCCCTCTGACATGATTTATTCTATCACATATTTCCTTATCGCATCCTTCCCTTCAGTCACAGATTCTCTTCTGTCGTGAACTCTCTTTTTCTATTGTCGCAGCTTCCTCTTTGACTGCTTCTTTCCTTGGATATTTCTTCTTTGTCTGCTTTTGTTACTCTTCTGTCACATCTTCCCTTACTAATTCTTATACCTTTTCCTTACTTCCTTCCTTTTGCGAGTGCTTTTGTCGTAGATCCTTTCCCTTCTTTTGTTCTTCCTTCTTTACTTCTGTTGCAACTCCTTTTACTTCTTGCAGCCTGACTCTTTTCATACTTGGGAATGATTCTAACTGAGTTCTACCTATTTTTCCCTAGGCCCAACAGGACCCCAACACTCACATGTGGCTTGTCCCAATCCACATGGATTTATTCTTCCATTTCTTGACTTGTGTCGACTTTGCTTTGAAAATATTGAAATATTTTCACTACTTTCTCTGTCTCCTGGTGCACATATTCCTCTGCTTTCTTCAACATCTCCACAAGGTAAAAAAATGACATGTTTTGGCATTACCTTTTTTGTTGATTCTGCTACTTGGCGCACCTTTTGATGTTCAAGATGAATAATGTATGCAATAATTTCAACTTCAGTATGTAATTCTACCACTTTTTTTAGTTCTTCCTTGATGTTGCGTGCGCAACATTGTAACCTGTTGCTGCAATTTCTTCATTTATTTCTCCTTAGCCATTTTTTCTACTAAGGGTGCCTTTTTCATCACATTCTTCATTTGGTTCATATCTACCTCAACTGTACACAACTCCTCTACAAATTTCTCTAATTCTACGTCATATACCAATGCTTCCCAAGCCTGAGAGACTTGGTCTAAAACCTTAGCACATAGTGCTTCTGCCTCTTCTATATTCTTCACAGATTCAGTTGATGCTTTTTGTTGCTCTTCCAACACCTCTAAGTGTGTGCTTGGTATTATCTGCACTTCTAGCTCTGCAAATTTGTTTCAAAGGTCTTCTACTATCTCGCCAAGTCGAGTGACCTTGGCTTTTGGAACCATTTCCTATGTTATGAATTCATCCACAAAATTTGTACATGCAAGGGATACAACCTTGTTGATCCTATTCCTATTTTCTTCCCACGTATTTGTATTTTTCTCACCCTCTTGCACTTCCTGCTTCATCTTATTCACACTTTTATTCACAATTTTCTCCTACTTAATCAAGGAGCCTTCTCATGCTTTCATTTCCGCAACTGCAACATTCTGCATCGCATATACTTTATCTATTTACATCAACAAAAAATATATTGTTGTTTGTCCTATAATTTTGAAAACATCATTGAATTACGGGGTTCCCAGATCAAGAACTTCTCTTTACACTTGTGTTCTAATCAGTGGAACTGACACTGGTATTTTAGTTGGTCACTCTTCGAAAGTTCTAGGTATATCCTGTGACTTAGCTCTTGGGGGCGTGTAATCTATTGCAACTTTAACTTCTTCGATAGATTTACATAACAATTTGAGCATATCAATAATAATACCTGTAAGCTTCATCTTTCGATCCTCTATTTTCTTGAATCTTGTCTGCGTAGCTTCTGTTATTGCTTCAGTCACAAATTCCAAATCGTCACCATTAAGGATGGCATTATTTGCAGTTTTATTAGCCTTTCTCTTTTTCTTTCATTTTGACTCTGCTTGCTCCATATTAGCCTCCTTCCTTTTCTTTTCTACATCTGTGTCTGTCAGAGGTGAACTCAAACCGCTCTGAGTTGGGTTGAGATATTTTTGTGGGTTTTCTTCCTCATTTCCATCATTTGGAGGTGGTGGATTTTCTTGTTGTAGGTCTTCTTCTGTCTCCAATTGGTATTCTGGAACACGAACTCACCATTATTTTGGCCATTCGTCAACAATGGATTCAACTTATTATTTAGTTAGTAAAAATTGTGTCACCAACCATTGGTGATGTGGGTCATGTCACAGTTGTATCTTGACATGATGTACGCCAATCTCAAATTTGAAAATTTGACGAAACCGTTGAACGACTTCGTCCATAAGTCTGTGTTGATCCTTTATTCGATTCCTTAGGGTCTATCCATGCATAAATAATATGATATTATTTTATTTCTGCCTCACATTTATATCCTTGACCATAGGTTCTTGTACCAAGATCCTATACATTGCAATGACAGATCTACCCCTTGGTAGCTCGGTGGGTCTAACCATGCGATGAATGAAATCATAATAAAAAACCAAGAGTAGTGGAATGGATTACCATCCTCCTACGACTCAAAAACATATTACAACAATTCATTCAATAGGAATTGCAACCAATTGACTTGAACTTCCTCCGCACTACGTTTAACTAGCACAATGGTACCCATAGTACAATGGTTCAGCCACATCTTGTGCAACAATTTAGAAGCTAGTACCTTCGCAACAAAGTGAATGGTATGGTAATTAATTGAGGATATTAGGAATCCTATGTTATCTCTAATCACATCATATTTTTCTTTAATCCTTGCATATATCGTTGTTTCTTGACATTTCCTTGAAAAGGGCGCTGGATCCATTCCTACTACTTGTAGGCATGTAATGATTGCAATGAGATGGACATCCACAAAGATGGGTTTTACAAGCCATAGGTAACCACCATGATAAAATACTAGTAACTAATTGACACAACTATTTATTTATACTCTTCGACTAAAATGTGGCATATACAACAATGATAGTATTCCTGACTGGTCAAGTCCTATAACCCATTCCATTGGAACCAAATGCTTCAACCCATCTGGTGTATCCTGTATAGTGAGCAGGTAGTTCTCATGGTCCAAATATTTTTGTTTCTTGGTGTCATGGTCACCAAAGGATAACTTCCACAGGTTTGGAAAATATCCTTCAACTCCTTAACTCCTTTCGGCACTGATGGTGCAATCATTGGAACCTATAACTTCTTTGGAATTCTAACCTTCACCGCATCAGAAGGTCTTGGCAGGATGCACGCAGGATATAAGGCGACATCAAATTTATGGTTTCAGTCTTCATCCTTGTTACAGGGTGGCATTAGTGGTGTCATTTATTTTCCTTTCCTCTTCCTGTTTCCATAACATTTCCCCCATGTAGTCCCAGATGAAACTAGTCTGTTCGCATATGATTTTCCTAAATGCCTAATGGGAATTGGCTCAATAACTAGAGTGAAATTCTCAGCAATTGGAGGAACCTCCGCCTATGGTGGGATATATCCAACAATATATTCCATGACTAATGTAGGTGATGTAGTCACAACCTCAGATTCAACAGTTGTACTTGTGCTAGAAATGGAAATGACCATGTTTTGAAAAATTTGCTTCGACTTTTGAAGTTGCAGATATCAATCTCTCTTCTCTCATGCAAACCGAATGAAATGACTTTGGGCGCGAAGGTTGATAGTATGCAACAATTGTCCATGTCCCTACCACACACATGTGTGAAATAAATAGAAAGGAATTTTTTCCTTTAGTCACATGGGTGTATCATCTGAATAATTAAGGGAACTTCTATGCACGCCATTGATTAGATGTCACATCAAATGGTAGTTATTTCCATAAATATAGATGTGACCAAATAGCACGCTGCCAAATTATCTTAGACTTTTTGAAATTAATGACATCCAGTTGTCATATCTATGACTCCTGTGCTTCTTGCAAAATAATCACACTCCTTGCAATCTGTTTTCTTCCTTCAACAGAGTCCTTTTCTTACAACATACTAATTTTCTTCGCCCTAAATTTCTGGTCTTCGCCAGACATCGAGTCTACGATACTTCACTTCCTTCTATGACAAAATAACAGTCTGCAAACAAAAATTTTCCTCCCTTTCTTTCTTTTCTCTTCTCTCTCTCTCTCTCTGTAATGCAACCAATTCACTTCGATCATGATACGAATTCAACTGACTTCCATTCACTAGTCCTTTGAATTTTGTTCCATCTAACTTTTGCAATTTAACTGCTCATCCGTTAGTGATCATCTTTATGATATACTGTCCCAAACAATGTGTTATCAACTTTCGTGGGTGCTTGAAAAATTTGTCTTCATACATAAGAACAAGTCCTCTGACCTAAAACTACTTGTTCTTAATGTGTCGATCATGTCACACTTTTTGTCTTTGTTTTTCAACAATTTGATGAAATCTCGTGACAAAACATTCTTCTTCTAGTTGTACAAGCTACGGAAATATTTCTTCGACAACATCAACATTTGTCATTTCTGTGATCGTAAGAATTCTTAAGCTCGAGACAATATACTCCATAGGCATCATAACTTCCTGTCCATATAACACTAATCGAAATGGAGTTTTTCCTGTCAACTTCTTACAAGTTGTGCGATATTCCCATAATACCGTTGATTTTTTTTTATCCCAGTCATCTCTTTGAATGTTGCAAATATTTGTTAATGAATTCTCCATAATTTTGTTAAAGGATTTGACAACTCCATTTTCTTGATGGTGATAAGGTGTTGTCCTTCTATGATGAATCTAGAATTGCTCCGTGAGTTCTGCAATCAATTGGTTGAAAAAGTGTGTACTTTGATAACTTATTAAAATATTTGGAAATCCAAATCATGTCACGACATTCTCAAATAAATAATTTGTAGCGGTTGTAGCAGCACAATCCTTTACTAGCATTTCTTCATCCCATCTGGTAAGGTAATTAATCGCAATAATAATATAGTGTACACTGGTACGTTTTCTTGTCGGACTGATAGGACCTACAAAATCAATGGCCCATTTATCAAATTCCTGTAAAGTTATTTGAAGTACCAATGGTATTTCATCTCGTCGTAGTGACTTTCCAGTACTTTGGCATACATCAAAACTACAAGAATGATCCCGAGCATTCGACTGCATGGTGGGACACCATAATCTTGCTTGCAAAATCGTATGCATCGTAGCTTTTCCTATGTAGTGACCTCTTGCAACACCAACATGTGCTTAATTTAATATCAACGATTGCTCATGCTCCAAGACATAGCGATGAATAATATTATAAGGACCCATTTTATACAACTGTCTAGCGATAAACTATACTAAAAAATTGCATGATATATCTATAATAATCATCAAACGTGGTTATCGCAAACAATTGCGCATCGGGAATATTATCATCCAGGTTATTAGGCTCTTCACCACTTTCTATACTTGAAAGATGTTTTGGTCCCAAATTCAATCGACCGGGTTTAAAAATTATTTTAAAATCAAATTCTTGGAAGAGGAGAAGCCACCGACAAATATTCCCCTCCAACACTGGTTTATTGATGAGGTATTTTAGTGTGAAATGGTCAACGGACATCTTAAAATTTCCACCCAACAAATAATGTATGAATTTATGCAGTGCATATACCATCGCTAAACCTTCTCTTTCCATTGTGGTATAATTTTTCTCTACAATCGATAACTTCTTGATAGCGAAGGAAACGAGATGATCGCTCAATACTTCACCAGGATGCGTCAATTCCATGATGAGCGCAACATATGATGCGTCAACATGAACATGAAACTCTTTTTTCTAGTCTAGAAATAAAAGTATTTGCGCAGTAGCCATCTTGTTTTCTAGTGTGTCCAGATTCTCTTGGAATCTCTTTGTCCATTGAAACTTAACATCTTTTTTCAAAACATTTTCCATCAGAGCAGTCACCTCCACATATCCTTTGATGAATTTTTCTGTATATTCCAGTGTGTCCCAGTGTTTCTCTCAACTATTTAACTGTAGTAGGTGGTGGTAGGTTGAGAATGATCGCAATTTTAACTGGGTCAACCAAAATTCCATCACGACATACCACATGGCCCAACAGAGCTCTAAACAGGCGCAAACCATACATTTATTCAAATTTAGTGAAATTTGATACTAGCAATAACGTTCCAACATCATTTTAAGGATCTCAATATGGTATTTTATGCGCCCAAATACTTTCCAATCATTAAAGTAGACTTCAAGAAATTTTTATATAAATTTTTTAAAGGAAACTACTCCGTCGCAAAGGTAGTTTTGTGTCAGTATTCCTTTGCAATCCTGTTCTGATAGTAACCAAAAACTCCATTAGTGAATGAATACGTTTCCTTCCCTTTGAAAATCTCCAATACCTCATCTGTAAATGGATTTGGAAACGAGTCATGTAAGCAAGCATCACTCAACTTTCTTAGGTTGACACAAATTATTACTTTGCTTGAGGTCTATTTTTCTTGGAATACTATCGAACTAATCCATTCCAATTCCTTGACAAGTTCTATAACACCTGCCTTTATCATGCGGTCCAATTCATCCTTAACCTTTTCTTTGTACCGTGGATTTAATCGGTATGGTTGCCGCTTGACCAATTTTGCATCGGGCCTTAAAGGTATTTTCATTTCGCCAAGATCTCCAACTATTCCCTTAATTTATGAAAATCTGGTAGCGAAGAAATCCTAAAACTCATGCAATAAATCAGTGACCTTTCCTACGATCTCTTCATCCCAATAATTTCCAATATTCGTGAACTTTGGATTTTTCAAGCGAACCAATATTAACTTTATTGACTTTGAGTGGACTCAGGAATTGGTCACTAGAATTACCAAATACCTCCACTTCCCACATACCTTCTGACTCAGGTAATGTTGAACGAGTCATCATCATTTGGTTCTCCTGTCACATTGTAGCATTCCATGCAATGGTGGATTGTTGTGCCGCATTGATGGAATTTTGTCGTTGCGACAAGGATTTATTCAAATATATTATGTTAAATTATTTGTAGTGAAACATCAATTGTTGGGTGATCATTTGCGAACTCGAATGTATGTGTGAAACTAGTGGCTAGCTCGTGCACTTGAGAGTTCCTTGTCACAGTTCAACATATGTATACCAATTCCTTGTTATCCCGTTCAATGTATTTATGAAGTGATGAACCTATTCTTGTCACGGATATTCCTTCCATGTCATGTGACAATGATCAATATTTTTGATGGGATTTGTCAATCCTGTATATTTATGAGTACTATAACTGATTTCTTCTCCAAATATAATCTCTAGTAGTCTTCTACATTGTGGAGATTCAGAGATATATTGTTTATGTGTACCCCACCATCTAGCGAGCGAAGCTTTCAGCACAAAGACCAAGGCAAAAAATTGCCGCAAGTCTGTAGCTTTTGCTTCAAATTCTGCTAGAAAAGATGCAAGGTTATGTAAACCTTCATATGCAGGTAGCTTAATTTCCTCAGCTCCTACCCTTCCCACAGGTTTTGTAATTCCTGCACATCTTCTCATGGAAACTTCATATAACCGATTGTGCCAATTTCTAATGCTTCACCTGAATCGGATGTACATGAAATAACACTCTTCCAACTCAGCTTTCCATCACTTGTTGGGTTTATATATTCATTTTTCAAAGACATGACGTTATATATGTGATCCAGGTAATTACATTGTCTTTCACTGTAAATGAGCTTGAGATATCTCTGTCCTTTGAGTTGATCAATTGGCATGACCACCCTTTTCTACGAGTCTTCAAACAACATGATTCTTCTCTTAAAATTGATGATGGTCTGATTATCTATCAGCCAGTCAATCCCTAAAATTGTAGGCTATGGGTTTATATCATCAATGATGTCAATCACTTCAAATTCTGCATATGTTCTTAGAATTTTTACCTGGAGAGGTACTTGAGTCAATCGACCAATGGGTAAAACCTTCGAATAATTTATTGGTCTTAGTTGAATGGGAAACCAATCCAGTCATGGCTTGTTCATGCTTTCCCATGTCTTCCTTGTCAAGACATTCCCATCAGAGCCTAGATCTAAGATGATACAATCCATGTCGTAGTCTCCTATCTGCGCAATCATTCACAACTCATGACCATTTTTTAATCTTTTCCCTACATGGTTAAATATTTGTTTGGATCACAAATATTATGGATTTTCTTCTATCAGTGATGTCAATTATGTGACAAATTTTTTTATCATGGATTAACACTAACAAACTTTTGAAATATTCTTGGAGCTTACTAACTTTTCTTATCGGTTGCTTCAGGAGTACTTGATTGAACATTTATGGCATCTCTCTTACTTGTCTAGATGTTGATGGTTGATTTGTATTGAAAAATTGTAGTCAGACATATAAGAATTCTTTCTTCTCTTTTTGAACTTCGAATGATACTTTCTTTTGCGTCATCGGTCGCACCTGCAGTTGTCCATGTTGTGCACCATGGTCTGCTCCAGTCGTAACACCTCCCCTTGTGACCACAATAATGTTTGCTTCTATTGGACCAGAAGAAATCGCCTGGATGTTTTGGTTGGGGCTTGTATTGGGAGTCTGCATAGGTTGGGATTTCCCACAGTTCGATAATACCACTTTTCAATCAACCGTGGAAACAGTTCAATAGTATGATCAAATGCTTTACAATATGAACATGGCTTCATAGGACTTACACATTGTCAATTAAAGTGCCATAGTTTCCCACAATTATAACATATGACTTGGCCTCTTCCTCGACCAAAGCCTCCTCCTTGTTGTTTTTTTTGTTTTCCTTGGCCCCAAATTTCCACTCCCCTAGGTTGAGGGTAGTGTTGCTATGACATATAATGATTTGGTTGACATTGTGGTAGAGGATATTGTGGTTGTTGGAATTGCTCTAGTGTATATTGAGCAGGATGGTATTGAGATTGTTCTCGTTCATCTTGCATCTTCTCATCATTCTTCATCAAGTAGGTATCTACCTCCTTCTCTTGTAGCAACCGAAATGACTTGCAATCTTTCTCATCATGTCCTACATATTTACAAAATTTACAATATAGACTAGTTGGTGTACTTACAATATTCTACAAATACAAACATTATTCTGACCGATGGCCTCTAGTCTGACATATTCGACACCAATGCATCCCTTGGCTATTTATCGGGTTCGACGCTCCTGCTATGACATAGTTCATGAGTGTTGTACAATTATCTTTATGATGTCCTTTTGTTTTGCATCTTGTACACCATAGCTCTTATTGAACCTCTTTTCCTTTCTTGATATCCTATAGTTGTAGTGTGAGGTTAGGCAGTTATGATTGAATCTACATCATTCCTGTATTGATTTCTCCAATCAGTGAGGATTCTAGCTTCATTGTTATTTCAAGAGCTTCTGTCTATGACACAATATTCTGCTGCATCAATGGAACCTAGATGTGCAGAAACAATGTGACAATGAACCATTCATTATGTTGTACGTACGACATCTAGAATCTTACTTTGGCCATTAATGTATTGAATCTCTGCTCAAAGTCCCAGATAGAATTTCTAGGTAACTCCTTGATTTCTTTAATCTCTGTAATGCATTGCGATTCAGGTTTCAAATTTTTGAGCTTGTCTATCATTTGGACTTGAATCTAGTCTAGTTTTTTCTACGAAGTTCTACTGGAACTATAGAAAAATTCATGTACCAGTATAGTGCACAACCTCACAGATTCGTGACCATCTGCGCTTTATTTATGTCTTCATTTTGGACCCATCGCACACTCCATACAGATTCACAGAGAAACAAACTTTTCTATGGCTCTTGCAACACATTTCCATTAAATATTGGATACTTAATGTCGGTTCTAGCCATTATGTTAATTGTTGGAATACTTGGGAACTTTTTTTGACTAGTCGAACTCCCTTGTCCGCTATTCACAACGTTAGTACTATTTGTATTTACAAAATCACTTGGATACACGTTTCTATATATTACCTCAGGAGTTGTGCACAGGGTTTTAGGGGCATTGTACTCATTCTTTGGGTTTGGGGCTTCTTCTAATTCTTCTTCTCCTTCGGATATCGACCGATATTCTTCTTCTTCATCGTAAGATCCTTCGTCCATGTGCGACGCAAGCTCATAGTCTTCTCCTCTAGTTATACTGCAACTTTCTCTTCCTGTGATAGTCTTTCTTCTCTTTCTAGATCAAAAATTTCTTCCACTTCTCAAATATCCAGCCTCTAGTTCAATTCCTCTAACACTGGGGAACATATCAACTTAGTTTGCGCCATTTTTCACACAGTTCTACTGCGACATATCCAACCTTATGCGCACATTTCTCAACTGTCAAATTCATAGGATTCCTTTTTCACATACGAGCATCGTGATCCAAGTCATCAAAGATAATAAATATCTTCATCGTGGACCTTGGAAAAACTTCCTTTCGGCCTCATTGTATGAGGTTATTGTGTCGAACAAACTCAATAATGTATCCCTCCAAAATATTATTTACCCAGAACTCAACATCCCTCGAAACAAGGTTTCTAACACTTTTCCACTGCTGAATCAATTGAGGGTTCCATTCCTTTGGTTCTCCTCCTTGAAAATTTCTTTGCGGGGTTGCCAAATTCGACAACCACTGATGCAACATAATAGGAAATTCGGAAAATAAAATGTCTTGAATATCCGTGTAAATATATTGGACCAACCACTATGTTATAGTCAACCTAGATCCTTTAATCTCTTCTTGCACAAAATATAATGCTTTGAAATCTACCTAGTCTTGTATTTCAGCCTTCGTCAAATGCCATAACATATTCCTCACCAAAATTTTTCATGGTCCCAACAATGGAACCATTTGTTAGCGTTTCCCTCTCTTGGAATGAGGTTCAGTCTGTCCTTTTCACACAACAAAGCCCAAGATATTGTCCTGGGAGAGAGAGGCTCAGTTGACAACACCTGTGACATAAATGCATTCTCACCCGAGATATATTTCTATGGGTAACTGCTAGAACCAATTTTCCACAGTTGGGTGGGGGATTTTGTAATAACCTAAAAATTCGTAAAAATTTAAAATTTTTCATGTAACATAAAATGTCAAGATGTCATTGCCAATGAACCATTAACTGTTAACGAATATTTAAAAAGTTAAAAATAACAAAGAGCATTTCTTTTCTTTGGTTTTGTATAACTTATTTAGCTTATCTTAAGGTACTATGTTAGTAACGTTAACTATAACAGTTTGTGTTTTTCAGAACGTGAGAAAAGAAATCTGCATCGTAAACTGATGCTAAGTGTGTTATTGTCTTCTTTTGTCAAGTAGGAAAGAATATTTGATGTGATATGGGCTTACTTAGCTTACAGCTAACGCAGTGGAATGATGGTTCTTTAACAGGTTCTAACAAGTAAGCAATTTGTTCCAGTAAAATTTCTACATCAAGAAAGATACTCCACTAGCATAGGATAAAATGCTAGTAATTTAAAATGTTTGTTTGCAGCTTGACCCTATAAGAGGTAACGTTGACATTGCTAAAGTCATCAAACTGCATAAAGATGGTAAAAAAAAACTATGGAAGGATGTGTTATATGCATGTTCAGTTTACCACCAAAATGGAATCCAATTAATTCATCATGTAGTTTTCAACTATTTGCTTAAATTTTTCAAAACGAAATGTTTAAGAACACTTCTACTTCTGCTCATAAGAATTTTTGATCTAATGTTTTTATAAAAGAAAAGATATGTTTCGCATGCATATGCCTATAATTACATATTTGTCGTAAAGCAATTGGAGTATGGTTCTATTCGTGTTTAATTGAATTCTTTTATAAACATTATATATTCTATGTTTTTGAACTATTTCTTGGTTTTCTTGTTTATAAAACTTTGCTTTCTATGAGCTTTTCTTTTCAATAATGACATTATGCTTGTTAAAAGTATTTACATAATGACCCTTGCTCCAAGGTTCCTATAATTAGGTGTTTTCAGAAAAGATAGATTATCTTTATTGAATCTTAAACTGCTTTTGTCAACAATCAGGCATTAGTTTATAAATGAGACTCTTATAAGAGAGAAGAAAGGTTGCATGTACTTGTATTTCCAACTACACATTGTTGTGCAGAGATTGGTCTAAGGTATCATTCATATTCGATTGAGTTCTTTCTAAAACTTTAAAACTCTACTTTAGTTACCTTCTAAACCATCTCTTCTCACCTAGTTCCCTAGTATATTCACCTAGATTTAATTAAACTTTCAATTACAATTGTTATAAATTGTAAATTTCTTAATGTATTGTTATCATCATATGTGTTAGAGAAAATCTTGTAATTGCTTGAGCTATAGTTATACCCTATGTAAAAATAATTTCAAAAGTAAAAGAAATTATTTTCTATCTCCAAGATCTATGTAAATACTTCAAGGGAGGATTAGATTACCCATTTCAATGATGTTTTACTATTATAAGTGTAATAATTAGAGGAAATTTCAACTCAAAATGGGCCTTCTAAGGAAAATAATAAAATAATAGTTAAAATAATAAAATAATATTTATTAATTTGGGAGGAAGAAAAGAAAAAAACTATTTTTTTGTTCGTATTTTCGACAGATCTCCTTGTGTTTTTACTCAAATTTCGATCGGGAGAGCTCGTTGGATGCGGAATTAAATTACACATCCAATGAGCACCCACTCGACATAATTTTTATGGGCCTCGCTACCCCAAAAACAAGAAATACCTGAAACAATGTGATGATACCTATCCCCAAATTTATATTAAAAAAGTGTTTAAGACCTATACGATATTTCAAATTTAAAGCAATTTCATTGCCTAACACATAATGACGTGGAATTTGAATGAGGGTTAAAAGGCCCATTTTGAGTTGAAATTTACTCTAATGCCTTTATTTATATTCTATAAACAAACATAGTTAGAATGTGATTATTCTAACTTGTTTAACAGAAAATAGCAAGTCAAAACGATTTTGTTTATCCTATGGTTTTTAAAATTAGGAAATCGAAATAACAAGGAAAAACAACATTATTTAAAAAAATAAATACAAATGATATGGTTTTTACTTTGCCTCACTAATGATTTATTTTGTAGATTGGAAATCAATAAAAGTGACTATAGTTCCAAACCCACGACTGTGAAAATAATTTGAGGACACGTGGTAGGTGATTAAGTAATTAGGTTTGTTGACTTTGATAATAGTTGTCCAAACCTATCTTTGCATTGTAATGGGTTCTTTTGGTTGAGGAGTGGCTGAGCTGGGAGCTCGTGGCTGCCATGGTTTCTGTTTAAACCTCCATAGAGATGAGCACACAGTCCTTCATACCCCCATGAGCTTGTGTAGAGTTGATAAATTACTGTTGTTTAGAGGAATTGTTGACTGTCAAGAGGTATTGAGCATTGGAACTGGTTTCACTGTCGTCTTGAATGACTGTGGGGGTTTGCTTACTGTGCAAAGTGAGAAAGAATTTCTAAAGTGAAGAGTTGCATCTGCTTTTACTTGCTTGCTTCCTCCTCGTGGTTTTATCCTTACCAATTCGTGGCTTGGGGTTTTTTTGCATTTTGCACAATCTCATTCATAGGGCTTTACCTTCTCCGATGTGCCATCAAGCTAGGCTTGGGTGGCTTCCACGACTTCACCATTGCGTAGCTTACAAGGTAAAAAATCCTTGATTTCCTTCAGTTTAATAATTAGTAGGGTTTCAATATTATTTTGAAAATAAGGTACTAACAACACCACTGTGTTCTGTGTGCAGGTTTCTCCAGTCTTGAACTTGAAGCTTGGAGAAAAATATCTACCCTCAGTCTTTAGCACAAGCACTTCTCCTGGTAAGCTTCGGTGACATTTGGGGGTTTTTCTTTCACATATGTATGGTGGAAATAATGGATGCACCGCCGTGTGTGAAGGTCGATGGCTCAACCATGGTTATTAGTTGTGCTATTGTTCTTTTATTTTATAAGTTTTTAAAGCCATAGGGACTGTTGTAAAGAAAAGTTATGGCTTTTGCAGCCACAACTTCATGGTTTTGTTTGAGCCTTCTCGGCCTGAAATGATATAGATGATAATAATATTTAAAATTTGGGTCTAAGCCATGACTGTACTATCCAGCCACTGGGTGGTTTCTGGAATATTTACTTTGGTTTTTACAGAGAAATGAATGGTCGTAAATTTAGCATTTTTCGAAACAGTTGAAGGGTTTTTCACTGCTGTAATTGATAGTTGTTAAATTTTGGTTTTGTGCCTTCTGTTTAGACTTGAAGAAGTCATTTTTGATTAGGCTTTAAAGCCTAGACAGATTATATAAAAGGCCACATGCCATACTATACTTGTTCAGTTCGTTTCATCTTAGTGTTGTTTTCAACATTATTTCAATTTGGTTTAAATTTAGGTATAAATGGTTTATGGTAAATATTTATTGTTATTTACTTCTTCAATGTACAGAGTTACTAGATTAATAAAATGTTTTGTTTCTTGTTAAAAGATTATATTTGAATAATTTATAGTTCTGTAATTATTTTACTAGCAGTAAAATTAATTATTACTGTAATAAATTCTGGAAAAGTTTTGCTAGGTTTTTGTATTATAAAATAAAATGTGAATTTTTACCCTAGTGTGATAATACCCATCTCTTGTAAACCCTAGATATTTCTAGAGGTTTACAGTAAACCTAGTTTAAATGTATGACTGACTAGGTAATTAAATAACCTAAAATATTATGTACTAGGTTAAACCCTAAGTAAATATTTTACTGTTCTTATACTATTTATTTAAATCTTCTTATTGAATTTATATTATGTGTTTTACTAGTTTTGATTTTTGTAAATATTATACATACGGGTACTTATTATTTAAATTTATTCTTTACCTGTAGTTAGATATTTTAGATACTTTCAGTAGACAATACACGTACAACTAAACTTCTGTAATTAGATTACATAAAAACCTGTAGATGTAATTATTTACATCTGCATTCAAAGTTATTGAAATCTACTTATCTAAATTAAGCATACATGCTGTACTAGAGTATTGTGTTGTAAGAAACGTGGAAAAATACAGTTTGGGTAATTTTCCTATATATCAATTAACTTAGCAATATCTCTACTGTTTTATCATAATCTAACTAATTACTAACTTTCACAGTATAAACAAACGTTCTTCCTTTATCCTTAACAATGTAAAATAACAATATACTAATCTTGAGAAACTATTAAAATTTTCTGAAACAGTAAATAAAATAATAACTGAACCTAAACAAGTAGAACCTGTCAAATAGACTAGGTGACAACAGCTGAAGGGGGCTTTTCCTCCCAACTAACTCCTGGGGAAAATCTAGTTTGCAATTTCTCAGGACCCCCGAGCCTATCTCCAGGTCCTCCTAGTAAAGTACTGGGTGAGAGATGTAATCTTGAGATCCTCTGCAACTCTACTAAGTATTCAACAGTAACTCAGTCCTGCTTACAGCAGTAATAACTTCAGCTTAGAATAGCTGCACAAGTTCAATCTTCAGCACTTAACCCCTCAAACTCCCTTCAACTAGTCCCCTCCATCGAATTTCTCATGTGCACTTCATGCACTTTTGACTTCGGGTGTGAAAATCATACCACTTCTAAAATGACGATTTTCACCGAATTTACAACTGTATTTTGGTGTAGAATGCCAACTTCAACCACCTATAATTTTCTTCCCTTTCAGCCCTGTAATCCACTGACAATCTGTTGAAAAATCCACTGAAAAACAACTGAAATTAGCTGAGAAATCCCACTTGAAAAACCCAAAATTTTCCTTCATCAAATCGGGTCTCTTCCCAACTAATATTCCAACGTATCGGATCCTTAGTTGACTAGGCTTCTGATGTTTCGACGGTCCAAACCACAAGTTTCCTCCGGCGCTCATCGGTGGTTTAGTCCTCTATTTTTCTCCGATGTGTTGGCGATCTAAACAACTAAATTCTTCCGATGCTTCGGGCCAATCTTCCTTTGGCTTCTGACATGTCGATGAAGCGATCTTCTAAAATTTTTCGACGTGTCAGCGGTTTGATCGTCTAAAGTTTTTCGATGATTTCAACACTTAAGAGAATTTTTCATTCTCTTTTCTCCTCTGCGTCGACGCCCTTATCGTCCATCTTCCACCACCATTGCGGCTACTTCATTATCTGTGATGTAATCGGAGAAACCACAGTATCGAAATGACCAAATCGATGTTTCGAATCCATATCATTATCTATTTTTCACCGCCATTGCGGCTACTCCATCAACTAACTTTCGACAAAAACTTCCTTTAGCTTCTGCCAACGTATCGGCACCTTCATCATCTATTTTTCGCCGAAGTTTTCCACCGCATCGATTTCTCCATTGTCTAATTTTCGCCGACGTATCGGCTGTTTGAACAACTAAAATTTTTCGATGTTTCCTGTACTTAGAAAAATTTTCGGAAAATTTTCTTTCCTTTATCGCCGCTACATCGTCTACTTGCTCAACTAGTTTTCCCCAACGTATCATTGACGGTTCTATCAACTAAACTTTGCCGATGATTCAACGGTCTTTCGAAGATCTCCACCGACACTACGGTTCTGCATTCAACCATTTTCCGCCAAAACCCTCGGTTCTGTCTTCACCTTTTCTTCCTGCCTCCACCGTGTCGGCTACTTACTTAACTAATTTTTGTCGACGTTTCGGCGGTCTTCTAGTGATCTCCGCCAACACTGCGGCTGCTCGATCAACTAAAATTTTCTGACGATTTCCATACTTAGAGAATTTTCGGTGAAAATTTATTTTCGGCTCCGTCGTCAACTTTTTACCTCCAGCGGCATTGGAAACCCTTCCGCCTAAATACGTCGATGTTTTGGCGATCTTCAGCTGATGGCTTCCGACGATTTTGTCACTTAGACAAAATTTCGGTGAAAAAAATTCCTTCTTTCTCCCTTTGGCCGTTGCTGCGTCTGCTGCCCAGTCCACTAATTTTCTTCGATGGTGGTACCGAAAGTCTTTCCTTCTAACTGCGTTGACGTTTCGGTGATCTTCAGCTAAATTGAGTCGACTTTTGCCGCCGCATCGATGGACCAAACAACTAATTTTCTTTGACGCTTTTAAGACTTATAAAAATTTCGACGAAAAATTTCTTCTCGTTGGATTATTTCACCTGATGTATCAGCTCTCAACACCTCTAATTTTCGTCGCTGCGGCTCCCTTCCAGCGAACCTTTCCTTTCTTCCGCCACCGTTGCGGATCATCATCGGACAACACAGCCGACACTGCAGCTCTTTCCTCCCCTATTCTTCACCGATCAATGATCGTATGTGTCGGAGGGTCTTCCAACTAAGGTACCCGCTGCATCGAAGGAGCTTCCCACTAAGGCTTCCGATGAGACGACGGTCTTGGCACTTAGAATTTTTTTTTGAAATTTTTTGAAATTTTCATTCCACGGTTCCCATTGGGCTGCCTTTTGCTGCGGTGATCCAGGAATCAGGGAGGATCCAGACTAAGTCTTCTGCCATATCGGATGGGCTTCAGCCTAAGCCATCTGATGATTTTCACAGTTAGACAAAATTTTTCAAAAATTTCCTGTCATTCATAGATTTCTTCTGACTTATTCGGGGCAGAGGGAAACCTGCCTCTGCTAGTTGATTCTTCATGGCCCATTCAGGCCCATGTTGCAACATGAGCTCTGATACCACTCTGTAACATCCCCGATTCTTTGACTGGCAAAGAGGACGCTACCATACACTTAACCAACCAGGCAACTAGCCCCATGAACATGGACATACATAAAAACTGAAATGCTTGAACATAAAACATGTAGAGATGCATAATCGATTTGACATACAGTGGAAGCAAAATCATACATTCCAGCATTCAACATGTTCATCATAATTCATTAGACATCAAATATAATTGCAGAGATGAAATAGACGAGAATACATATCTTATCAAGAACTCATCTTGCAACCAGCTACGTCGTTGCAACGTTCCACCCAACCATAAGCTAGCGTGCTCCTTAATCTCTCAACAATGCTGCCACCCCTGAGCTGGGCATGATTCCCCAAGGAATAAGGAACAAATAGGATTACACATAGCCAAGGATACACAAAACAACCAAACCAACACGGTTGGGTTTATCAAGCCATTAGGGAGCTGGGAAAGGATAAATGCTAAGTTGGTGAGCCCATTGAAGAGCTAAGGGCACCTGCACCAAAACTAGCCTAACTTCTAGGACACCCACACACACCCAACACAAGGAAATTAGTCCCTTCTCTGCTACACAGTTCCTCGGGCCTTGACCTCCCTTCCAGTGCTATTCAGGGGTTGTGGAGAAGAAAGCCATCCCTCTAGCTCTGTCTGTGTGGTTCCCAAAAAAACCAGGTTTGTCAAGTAAACCAAGCCCTCATCCCCACCCCAATACAATCCGAAGGCCAACAACTGCATGCATGCAGCAAAACAAGTGATTCACAGCTTATGAGGAAAACAAAATAAAATAGGGTGACAACCCAAAAATGGTGAATGCAGCTCAGGCCAAGAAAGGCGATTCAACGCTGTTCTTGGCCCTAGCATGGCCAAAACAACTCAGTAGCTTCCCAAAAGGTAATTGCACCCATAGCAAACGAATAACGTGGGGAAAACCACAGCCCCGGTCTCAACAGTGAAGTGACGGGAAAATTACACAGTCTGGAATCGGTAAGGAAAACATACACCCAACACAATCCCCCAAATCGGTATGGAAAACACCTATACACACAGAGATTTTGTCCTGAGGCCACCCTTCCAGCTTGCTGCGTGAAGAAAAACCAGGAAGAATCCTGTGCGTGAGGATGAAGAGAGAATGTCTCTCCGTGTGAAGATGGGCCAAAACGATGGATAGAGTGGGAGAGTCGAAGAATCCCTGCCCACGTGAAGTGGTTGATTCTGTTGGTGGAGTGTGCATGTGGGAAAAACTGCCACCCACCACTACCCAGCAATAACTGCCCCCAACTAACAACAGAAGTATTTAATGGGTGGTTGACAGATGGATTTTCCCCATAGGCTCAAGGTTTAACAATTCCCCCCCCTATCCTTAGGAAAATCATGCCCTTTTCAATATGGTTGCAGTGACATAGCTGGTTGGGTTCATTTTAATTAAAGTGCATATTTACATGATGCCAAAACTATAATGTGCCAGACAACATGATAAACCATCGGCAACGATTCCAATGGCTGAAACATAACACAACCAAATCGATGGTGGGGATTTTGCCTTTAGCTCCTCACCATGATTAATTACAATATATACATCATGTACCTTTTAATGCAAACGGGGTCAAAACCAGGGTATTACATATACACACTTTCTAGAAATAGTAGAACTCAATTCTGCTGCTTAGTTATGGATCTAGACCCTTGGACAAAATTAACATGTGTACCCGAATGAGTCTTGGATTCTAGTGAAAACTTTCCAAATGCAAATATTAGACTTGGATCAATGAACTTTCAATTTCAATCTTTCTGGGGATCATGCCATCAATTTAGAAAAGAAACATAAAAAATATAAGGACAACACTACTTATGGCGCTAGCACTCAGACTCATCCCCCCCAACTATGAATGTGCTATGAATACATATAGAGTTCAAGTGCAATCATAGGGAAATATAATTCCTGGGCTATGATAAACTGAAAATATATATGATTATCTTGACAAATCAAGCATTAAGAAGCCGAGAGATGAAAATATTGAAAGAACTATTGAGTATATGTAAAAATTTGAGGTTAATACACATAAAATTCTTGAAATAGATTGTGGTCAAGCCTCTAGGTGTGGGTGCATCCATGGAGGTGGGTTACAATTTTTGGCAAGGCAATTTTGATAAAAAACAAAAAAATGCACCCTTGATCGAGGTCTTGATACCTCTATCGAGGGTTTAACAAGCGCTCGATCGAGGGTTTAACAAGCACTAGATCGAGGATTTATTTAACCCTCGATTGAGGTATTAATATCTCAATCGAGGGTTTACCACTAGCTTGACTGAGTGTTAAATAAATCCTCGATCGAGGTTCCTGTTAAAAAAATTATAAAAAAGGTCGCAGGCAGCCGCGGCCATTTTTCCCATTTTTTGCACATAAGCCCCTCGATCGGGCAAGCAAAGACCTCGATCGAGCTGCTTCATTCTTGGAGACCTCGAGCAAGCTACTGCGCAAGCCACGCCCACCCTTACCTTTCACCACAATGTCGAGCAGAGAGGTAACACCCAAACCTTGTTGTTTGAAATTTAAATAGAAGTTTATTTTTTTTCAAGTTTTAAAATGTTAGGTTAAAACTGGAAAAAAATTGTTATGGATGTTTTTAGGTTAGTTTTTTTTGTTTAATATGTTTGCAATGTGTGCCGGATTTTTATTAAATTGTAATTGTAATTTGTTATTTATTTAAAATTTAATTTTTTGTTATATATATATTTTGTCAACCGGTAGCGTTTATGTTGTCGATTTAATTTTTAAATGTGTGTTCGACAAGTAGAAATGTTGCCCAAGTTTTTTCAATCCTCCGAGAATACACGGAGGAATGAAAAAATTCAAATATGTTAAATTTATAGTTTGTATAAATATTTCTATCAACCGGCAGCATTTATGCTATCGGTTTAATTTTGAAATGTGTTCTGGGCAAGCAAAAATGCTACCCAATTTTTTTCAATTCTCCAAGAATACATGGAGGATTGGAAAAAATTCAAACCCTAAACGCGAGACAATCATGTACCTTAAACTGACGTAGGCATTTATCTTAACAACCCATATATTTTACTTTATATATATATATATATATATATATATATATATATATATATATATATAAACTATTAACTATTTAATTAAAATAAATTATAATTATATTTAAAATATTATATTAATTCATATTTACATTTCTTATAAATATCATGATATTTATGTTTTGAATTATTAGTTGACATATTTTGATTTTAGTTTATTGAACAATGTACTTATGTATTTTAGTTTTTTTTTTTGAAGTTCAAACAAAAGTTTGACGAAAATGTGGATTTTTTTTTGAAGGAAAAAAATATTAATAAATAAGTATTGAAATTTGAAAAAAAAAATCAAATTAAAAAATTAATATAAATCCATAATTTAAGATAAAATTATATTTTTGAAATTTATTTAGAAAAAATATTTAGATTTATATTTAACATTTTGAAAATTATAAATGATAAATTTAGAATATTTTAAAATAATAGTAAAATATATAAATTTATACATTAAATTATGGAAAACTGGAATTTTAATTTAATTTTTAAAAAATAGTTAAAAGAATTTACATAATTATAATTTAAAAAATTGGTTTAAAATTATATATATATTTTTAAATGCTTATGAAAGAGTTAATGAAATATATAAATTTAAATTTTAAATTTTAGAAAATTAAATTAATTGTTTAAATATTAAAAAAATGAAACTATTAATAAAATATATAACTTTTGATCTGAACTTATAGAGAAGTGGAACTATATCTTTTTGTTTTAAGGAAACTCAAATCTAAGTATTGTGGTTTTTTTTGTATTTCAACATAAAAATAAAAATAAAAATAAAACATGAAACTTGTTATTGAAGTGTGAATCAAAGTTACCTAGGACAATATCATAGAATCAAGATAACCTCTTGTAACAAACATACATTCCACCAACAACAATCCAAAAGCAACCAACATTCCCTATGTTGACCAAAACAAGACTAAAGCACATGGCATGACTGACTTGTACCTAGTGGAAAAAAATTGACATGTTGAACATATTGTTGTATCTTTTCAGAATTTCCTTGATGGAATGGTTGACTTGTACCTAGTGGAAAAAATGATATCGACATAAATTATGTGTATAGGTAAAGTTTAAAAAAAAATGAAATGAAAAGTTAGAGATTGTTATTGGATTGGGATGAAAAGTTAGAGTTTCGAACAAAGCAAAAACTATAAGTCCCAAGAACACTTTTGCATTCACACACATGACATGAACGATCAAGCTCAAATATATGTGAACAAAGCCTTTGCATGTGCCATTTCCTTATTGATTGTGCTCACACTCATGATCCTTTTCCCATTATTAATGTGCACCATGTGATGATATATTAATCATGTAAAATATACATCTTTACTATTGACATATTTATCATTTATCTTATATTGTATGCTGATTGCATTTATTATGCCTTATTTCATGTAGATGCATCTCTACAGCAGGGTTCTTTGGTTCACTGGAGGCATAGCACTGGAGGATCTGCAGTCATTCCTCGCCCCAGACGTCAACAAAGGACTCGTAAGTATACAATTGCGCATGATGTACTCTTTGTTGTTAGTTACATAAAATTAAATTGTTTCACATGTGTATATTTAATCATCAACTTGTATGTCTTTATTTTCACAAGTTCGCCTAGGTGTTCTAGACCGACACACGCTCCTGCTAGGGAGATGAACGATAGCCACTCCAGTAGCCGCTCTATGCATGTGAGTGACGAGGAGGATATTGCTGGTGTCGGTGGGAAGGTTCCCCACGAGACAGGTACATTAAATGCATATATATATTTCTTTCAGTTATCAGTACCTTTAATTTATATTGATTTCAAATTCACCTACAGTTGATGTATGTATTTTGACCGACATTTATGTTTTCATCTAATTTTCATGTACTGCACAACAGGGCCCCTCCCAAGGAAGCACCATGGGAGGATGAGGTCACATGTATCACGCTGCAAGACATTACCAGTCAGCATGACTGTTTTTGGTTTAACGTCCGCTCCATTTCAGACCACTCTCCCGCATCACGTTCGATGTGGATGATGTTAAAAGCAGTAGACAATCTACTGAAGGTCTACAGGTCCATCAGACCATTGAGTTCTCTTCGGGCCTTTGCATGTTAGAGAAGAAGGTTTGTAGTGATGGTTCTTGATAATTCGACTACAGTGAGAGATGCAACAACTGGCCATGATATGAAGGGAGCATTATTTGATATCCCTCATGACTGTGCCTCTGGTCAACAACTTAGACTCAAGGAGTTTAAGCTAGAGGCTACAGCGCATTATGTATATGGCAGATTCATTAGAGTGTGGGGCATGTTTCCCCACCATGAACAGGTCCCACTATACTTTGAAAAACATACATATGCAGAGTTTGTCCTAGAGATGTACCTAGATTACACCAGCACACCCTCGAGCTTCTATGGTGCTGGTGGGGGACATAGTCATGCGCGTCCTAGGGATAGGAGAGACCTTGAAGCTTAGCTAGAGCTAGATCCTTTGGTAGGTCACCCTAGCAGGACTGTTCTTAGGAAATATGATGTACCTGAGTCATCTTAGCTAGCGACTGAGGAGCGTAGTGCATTGGCAGAGGTGACACACATGACAATGCATAGTACCATGATGGTTATGTAGGAAGAGAGATGTAGAACACCCACTACACTTGCAGAGCCTGAGTTAGTGTGTGTGTCCGATGATTTTCTCAACATTCTTGATCATGACACAGTGCTACAGTATCCTATCATGGACTGCGATGCATATTTTGGACTGCAACATAGATGCAGGCCTCGACCGATGGGACATGTATATCTTTATTGTCATCATTTTATTGTCATGATTGTAATGTATCCTCAAATGAATCATTTTTTTAACTAATACTTTTCTTTGTGTTAGACCTCCATGCAGGATCCTGGTTTCATGGAGGTCCTGTTTGGAAGTGATGCATTTGTTTGAGGTCTCGTTGCAGTTCCGTCTACCCACGTCGATGAGGTATGTGTTAACTGTCATCCTAAATTTGAATTTCTAATTGAGTCAATTGTTGAACATGAAATATTTTGGTTTGTTCCAACTTTAGTCATTTATCTTGTTCATATTGTACAAGATAGAGGCAAGGGTATTGCACATGATTCTACACAGCTCCGCTTGAGTCCTACTCATGACACGCCAATCGATGAGGTACTAGTTATTTATGTTCAAATTGTTTGGATATTTATTTTTAGATTATAATTTACATGTTCAAATTATAATTCTCAAGTTCAAATTGTAATTCATTAATATAAATATTTTCATGTCATGGAAACAAACGCAGACATAGGAAATTACAAATGAGGGCGTTGAAGCCGCCATGATGTTTATGGATGAGTGGGTTGCTGCTCATCAGTCGGGTCCTGATGAAGGCTTGTCTCGGTAGATACCCAACCTCCCAAACCTGACACTCAACTCGAGCAAGGTGAGTTCATAGACCTGTGTTTCATATATATATTTAATTTTTTGTCACATTCTACATGTAATTTAAATATGTGGTATGTAATTGACTTGCAAAGTTCACGGTTTTAACTTCTGCAGTTCTCAAACCTGGGAAATTTTCTTTGTGATGTGCATGAGGAAGTCCAGGGGCATAATGCAGCTGGCGGTAGTGTCCTTGATGGTTGAGCTCTCGATCAATGGCGTATGAGTGATTTGTAGATTGTTATTTGTGGACGTTATTATTTTGGACTTTATTATTTCTTACTTTATGATCATCGATATATATATATATATATATATATATATATATATATATGGAATTTTTTTTAACATGATGGTTTGCTAAATGTTTTAATTATTTGCAGTTNTTTACAATCTTAATATTATTTAACAATCATTAATGTTTTACAATCTTACGAAAGTGTACAATTTTCAAATTTAATAAATTACAAGTTTACAAAATTTACAAGTTTACAATGTAAGTTATACTAGGTCCAAATTACAACTACAATGCAAAATTTGATTTCATTTACAAAAAAAATACAACTACAATTTTAAATTTGGTTTCATTTGTAAAAAAAATTACAAGTTTCCAAAATTGTCAATCAAACGAAACTTACAATTTAACATAACTTACAATTAATATCAATTGCAATAGGTATATTTAATACGGACGCAATAAATGTATGTGTTTTTCTTTGGATTGCATATCACTAATAATTTACAAGTTTACAATCTATAACTTGTCTACAATGTAACATGTAATTTAGAACTTTGCACAAATAATGTGATATACATGTATGTATTTGCACAAATAAACCAAAAAAACGTTACATCTAGACAAAATTGAGCTTCCATAACATGGTCTTAGGACTTTGTTGGTATTCCTAGGTATATGTGTTCATGCACATAGAGTATATGTAAATGCACATACTCTCATATATAAGTTTACAAAAATTACATTTAAATACAAATAATATATATTTTAGAAGAAATTTTGATTTGCTACATTTCAAAAGCATGTCAACTATGTCAATGTATCAAAAGTGGCATATAACTTTCATTCATTTGACCAATGGGTTATAGGAATGCACGTCTCCATAATATGATCATGGTCAGCTATTGACATATTCCATCTCTTTGGTTCATCCCTCTTCACCTTGATTTCAATGAGATGTATTCGAGTTGCCACCACCAAATGACTATACTAACAAGATATATATTCAGGCATGAAATCTGTGTAAATAATATAGTCACCTTGTCTTCTCACTTTTTCAAAAAATTGGCCTTTCACAACTAGGTCACCAACTTGGTACGTGAACTCTCCATCGACATAGGTTCGCATCAACCTGATTTTGATTTGTGTACACTAGATAAAAAAGTATGCCACATGCTCATCATTTCTCAGTGGTGTAATTAGAAAAAATACATCACTTACATCAAGATTTTAAATATTAAACAAATATTAAATATATATATATGCATGTGTACAAGACTAGAGGTTTAAACATTCAATCAACTATCATGTACCTTGCTTAACCGAATCAGAAACCCGATCATGATCTAGTGAAACCACTTCCTTGTCAGTGTTCATCTCTTGCCATGTCAGAATTGGATGTGGCCCCTTTGGATTAAGAGGGACATATTTCCATTGTTTGACATATGCATCATTCACGCAATGATTAACCCCCAGTCCATTAGCGTCAATGCAGAACTCATAGAAACACGCATACTTCTTCATTTCAATGGAAAATATGTCGCCCATGTATTTACTACGAATAGAATGTAGTTTTCTTGTACTAGGTTTGGTCTCACAATACCATGGCATGGATCTATTCACATTTCCAAGGGAAATATCCCAAAAAAACCTGTATCGAATAAAACACATCATACACACACACACACACACATATAATACAAACACATTTATTAAATTCCAATCAATTTGTTGTTCCTACCTGTGCACCGACCTTGCTTGTTCATGAACTTGGTGATGCAAATTTTGTGTGCACCAATCAACTACTTCTGCTGAGCACTTGAGTCAAGATGCACTATGACTCAGTTGGTATCTCTGAAGTGCTCATTTTATGCATGCACCTAAGCCATCATGTTCACCCTTTATGTGCCCTGTTTCAAAAAAGCTCCAAGTGTTTCAAATACCTGTCTCTTTGTGAAGACGACTAAACCAATGAAAGGAGCATGCCGATTTGAACTGTCCTGCACACCCATCTGACCAAATCCAGTGTTCTATAAGTGACACCCCATTCTTTTTGAATGAATCATATATCAACCCAAAGCAGTGTTGAATAAACAACATGTTATGCTCACGATCATCACTGACATAAAAATGGTATTCGTTGATCACATTGCGTGACTGAGGAGTGCTATCCCTACCATCAATGCTAACCTGATCATGTCTATACAATACATGGACTAAGATGGAAACCTGGTTGGAGTGATAATACTCACTTTGTATCTCTCTCTTAGGAGCAAATGTGTAATTATCATCAAAGTCTATCACTGATAGGATTGTTCCTGGATCAAAAACCTCATGAGAATGCTTAAATTCTAAAGCTTTCCACCTAGACCTGTGGAGTGTTTAATGTATTTGTAAATATAACTTTGAAACTTGTCCATGAAGTCTGAAATAGGAATACCATCCTCGAGCAAGTCGATCCTATTAGATGGAAAATGTGAAGAAGATGATGGATTCATGGAGACATACTCATATATATTCCACTTAAATGTGATATCTAACAATCCAGGGTGTGCTGGATTGATAGGACACTTCCTATGGAACAATGCCAAATCACCACATTCATGGCATATTCTCCCACCCACACACCTTTTAATGAAAAACACATTTTTAGGATTCCTATTGCATAGTATCATAGAAATAAAATTCCGCACTGTGTGAGGGGCCGGTTCACCATCCCAATGTTTTTTGCAAAAATGTACAAATGTGTCATAGTATAACTGGAATTCAACGTGGTATTGAAAAAAACAAGTGTCTCGAATCGTATTCGGCATAATATACCACGGTTTCAACTTATTGAACATTGTAAATGAGATCTGGACATCGGGATTTGATTCTTTGAATTCCTCAAACAAAATAACTCTTGTCATCTCCATAACATGCTTGCAATGCTCCTTATAAATTCCTCTACCAAAACATTGTCACAGGACATGTTTTCAATCTGGTATAGCACGAGAATGGTTTTCCCAATACTCTATCACCTTCTCTCTGATGCCCTCTTCCATCCTGTCTTTATACGCTTCTCTACATATAAGAGCCCAACAAGAAGCTTCATCATTTTCATCTATCTTTACCCTGAATTTAGTGTATTTGTGCAATGTTTTTCTTAAAACGTGGAGCAACTTTAACATTGTTGCGACCATTCGATTTCTTGAGGTGCTTCGTGCCACAATAGTAGTCGTAATTTCCCTATGAGCAACGCTGATATTAGTTTTTCTTGACTTTCCAAATGCAGATAGTGTAGTTGTTAGATTTTCTATTACATTTTCACATGCATTTTTATTTTTAACATCCTTAAAACCCAACAAAATTGTGGAATGTTTCAATTTTTTGTGTTTTATCAATCCATGTAGGATTTGAGATTGTGTAATCACTGACTGTTGTTCAAAGTACAACTTGATTATGTTACCAACATGCTCTCTGATTGTTCGATCAAGGATCGGGTTCCCAAACTCTTCTTTAGTGGCATCATCCAACCCTCTTAAACAATTAGCAACCATTCTATTGTCATTGAAGCTCCCAATTACTCTTGATAAATTAGAGGGTGCACAATCCTATGATGGTTGGCCAGGATCAAATAAATAAATACAAACTAAAAAATAAATACAAGCTCCAGAATAAATACAAATAAATACAAACTCAAGAATAACATTTTGTTTTACTGATCATACTGTCATTGTTAGTTGAAAAAATAACAAATAAATTATATAATCTTGAATAACATTTTATTTTAAGTTTATTATATTTCCATTGTTTGTTAACAAATTAACAAATAAATACAAGCTTGAATAACATTTTATTGTAGCTATCATATTGTCACTGTTTGTTAGGAATCCGAATCAGAGTCAGAGGCCATGTGTCCCTCTTAAGGTGAGGAGTGTTGTCGATGAGGGCTTCGATGGTGATGGTCAAAAGAACCAAACTGAGAGGATCACCCCCTAAGGCAAGAGGAAGAACGTGGTGGAGCAATGATTGTTGTAGTAGTAATTGGAGATGAATATGGACCTCGGTTTAAATCGACTTCCTAATGGTTCAAAGGTAGTCACTTGACCACCAAGGCTGTCTCAGGATTGAGAATTGGGGCAGTATCCCTCACTTCACGACGTAGGTAAAAATGCTAATCGCTTCGCCACATACAACGGCTCTTTGGTTTTCCCCACACGTGGGAATCTAGTCAATCCGGTAGGGGTCATTTCTCTTTTCGCTTGGAAGGTCCTCTCAATGGCCAGTTACTTTGGGGTTCCTGTGGTACTCCTCATAATGATTTTTAGGGAAAAGCCCAAGTACTTCCCATAGTTGTCGTGGATGAGACTTATGTCCCAAACCGGATGTTATTAAGTAAATTAGATTATTAAGTAAAATATGTTACTCTACCTTACTGTCCCATTGACATAAGGCTGGTGCTTCTGCACGTTAATGTGATTGTGATTGTAATTGTAATTGTTGATTTTCTTTGAGATCATCATTGTCATCAATGCTTAAATCCATACGATTCCTAGTCATTTGTACATGATTGTAATTGTAATTGTAATTATCATCATTATCATAATGTAATGTAAAATTGTAATTTGAACACTATGAAAATGTTCATAGATGAATATGAAATTAAAATCATATTAAAATTGATGAAAGGAGAGATAAGGCCATAGAAAAGATGAAAAAAATAAGTGCAATGTTAAGAGGAGAAGGTGCAAGTCAACCTATGATGGTGCAATAAACTCCCATTGAGAACAATCTTTGTAATTTTTAACATAACAATTATATATATATGTGAGTCTATATTATCAAATTATAAGTCATTTGCATGTGAGGCTATATCATCAAATTATAAAATTCATTTGTATGTGAGGTTATCTGAGGCTAATGGTAATATATACATATTTATTTAGAACTAGATATTATTCTAGAATATTATGCACTATATAATTATATATATTCATCAACCATTCTCTAATTTCATTGAACAGCTAGAACTACTCATACTATAATACACTTACTTTGTATATATGTAATTTAGTGTAGTGGTTAAATATTTTTTTCAATTCTTTCACAACACATACCATTATTTCACATGCACATAAGTGAGTTTATAAGGTTGTATATATACATGCACATACAATGTATATATGTTTATGAATTAATTACAAAATTATAATTAAATTCTAAACAATTTAACACACACACACACACACACATATTATGAACTAGAACACTATGAAATTGAATATATGAATATGCAATTTATGACATTATATGAATATGTGAATATATGAAATTTTACAATTTACATACAATTATGAACTTACATATGTATGAATTCGTACATGCACATACAATGTATACAAGTTTATGAATTAATTACAAAATTACAATTACAAAACTATAATTAAATTCTAAATAATTTAACATGTATATATATAAAAATTATGAACTAGAACACTATGAAATTGAATATATGAATATGCAATATGAAATTATACAATTTACATACAATTATGAATACATATATATGAATTCATACATACACATACAATGTATATAAGTTTACGAATTAATTACAAAATTACAATTAAATTATAAACAATTTAACATATATATATATATTATGAACTAGAACACTATGAAATTGAATATATGAATACGCAATTTATGAAATTATACAATTTACATACAATCATGAATACATATATATATGAATCCATACATGCACATACAATGGATATAAGTTTATGAATTAATTACAAAATTACAATTACCCAATTATATTTAGATTCTAAACAATTTAATATCTATATATATTAAGAACTAGAACACTATGAAATTGAATATATTATGCAATATGAAATTATATGAATATATGAATATGAAATTATTGAACTAGATCACTAGGAAAATGAAATTATATATATGAATATGAAATTGCATAACATTTAAATTATACCAATATTGTTAGCAATGGAATTTGATTATCCCATCATAGGTTGATTTGCAACTTCTTCTCCTCTCAAGATTTCTCTTTGTTTCCTCTTTCTTTCTCTCTTATTTCTTCGGTGTTTCTTTGATTCCTAGAAGATATCTTACTTAAATGCTTCTTGCTTCCCATTGTGATCAAGATCAACAATCCAAATTCATACCTACAACAATATCTAAACACAATACACAATGCTAAATTTGCATTAGAACACAAGCATTGTTTCAAATAGGTTAGTTAATTGTGAAGGATAAAATTAGTAACATGTTTATGTTTATATAAAATTTATTTAGGAATTTAGGTGAGAAATGAGGTTAGGATGGTAGTTGGAATTACATTAATTTCATCAATTCCTAAGTTCATTTCCGAGAATTTTTGTATGATTTTTAACAAAAACAGGACCTTGATCGAGGTTGCAGCTCGATCGAGGGTTTAATAAACCCTTGATTGAGCTTCCGTTAAAACCTCAATCGAGGCATTTAAATATCTCGATCGAGGAATTTAAATACCTCGATCGAGGGCCTGAGAAATAGAGAAGTAGCCCTCTTATAGGAAAATCAATGTTTCTTTGTGTCTTCTGGGGGTGTAAACCCTTCCATTCATGGCACACAACTGAGCGGAGTTCATACTGATAGATTCATCACCCAATCCTCTATCCATTGAGGTATCATGCATGCATTTTGGCATTCATATGGTTTTTTTTTAATTATTTCTAAAACTTACACTTGGAAAACCTCACAACAACTTCACAGCAGCTCAAAGAAAAATCGGCAAGGTAAAAAATACACATCCAAAAATTTCTTAAAAATTCACAGTACACACATTGACATGTCCTCTTCAAAAGGGTATCTTTGGTTTTTCAAATTTTGAAAATAGTGAAAAAAAACTGGGATGGACACAATGTGTATAAAATGATGCTGAAATCATATGTGGTCACTTTCGAAAAATAATAAATAATTGTCTATTGCGAAATAAATTAACAAAAGAATTATGCAGACCATAGTGAATTTTGTGTAGATCATGCTCATCTGTATATATATATATATATATATATATTGAAATTATTAATGTAAGATTGAATTATTGGGATTGAACATGAGCCACTTATTAACTTCTTCAAATTTTTAAGGTCACACAGCTCATTAAATGCAAAATTTCATACATTAAATGACATCAGAATATTTAAAAAAAAATATCATTGGAAATCCAACATAATATTCTACAATTTGTTTTTTTACTACAAGTCAAAATTAACATGACATATATGCGTTTTGATGGATTCTATCTAGCACATGAGTAAAAAATCAGGTTTTCATTGCGAAATTTGGCCAAAAAGTGTTATCCAACTTCATGGAATCATTCGTGCATGGATATTAAATCAGCTAAGATGAAGAAGTCGGAAGGATTGAGCAATTTTTCCCTGAAAGCCACTGTGACCAAACATATCAACTTAAGTAAAAAATAAATTAATGCTAGTTCCTCCAAAGAATTTACAATAACTTCTAGTTTTTTCGACAAAGGATATGAGTGTAGAAATGGAAGCTTAGCTTTAAGATCTAATGACAAATAATTGCATGCTAATGGGGAAGTGCGAGAGGTACTAGCAATTTCACCAAGCATGGTTCTCATCTTTCCCTCCTCTACAAATTGAGTCTACAATGACCATAACACCCATTTCTCAACCTTTTGAGGATGAAATGGAATAAAATAGAGGAAATTAGACATAGAAACAACAACCCTAACAAGGCACAAGAGTGTTACTACCTAGGATAGAGAGGAGTGATAAATCCTCCTCCTAACATATAGGGATGTTGGGAAAATCATGCAAGACACAAAGAACATAACCTATATTATTATATCCTATGTAACAAAGGATCTCATTGATGATACAACTATGCTATGATACCTGAATTTTTTCTAATGTACATTAATAAAATTGAATGGGATCAAGAATCTCATAGAGGTAATAAGAATTTTTCCAATAGTTATAAATATAGATAAATTCAAGAATCCTTGAAAAATGTATAAAGTACTTGATTAATACAAATAAAAAATTGGAAGAATTACAAAAAAATAGAGTGCTTCACATGGATAATTTAAATGAAGGTGTCAAACAACATGAGTGGCCACCAATATTTGAAGAGGGGGTATTGGTCGTTAAATCTTATTATGTATATGATGAAAGTGGGTGTTGATCATTATTTGAATATGAAGGTGAACATGAATTTCCATGTGGGAATCATGGGAGAATACCCGTATAAAATGTTATTAGTAAAATCCATTGCCACAAAGATTCCCAGGTGAGTGCACAAATTTGAGGGACCTTTTAGATGCAATCGTAGAGTGAAGTCAATTACTCTTGATCCATAAAATAGAAATCATCCCAAGAAATCCAAACACTGGCAAGCCTAGTCCCAAGGCTTCCAACATGCATGCCAATTACGATAGCAGACCAAAATGCACCCCCATCTTATTGATGCAAATTGCGCTCCCATTTTGCTTTGAATAAATGTGCTCCCGTTTATTAAAACCTGTTTTATGAATAAAACAGGTTGAGCCCGTCATTTTCACCACAATGTCGCACTATTGGAGCTTCGACGGAGCAGAACGGGAGTGACCGAACGCATTTTGGGTGAGCCAAAGCCATCAACCTCCACCTTGGGATCAAACTATTCTTTGTGAGGTATTTTCCTCAAACCTTCTCATGAATTTTTCCCTATATTCATTAATTTGTTTGCCCTAATTTGAAATTCAACCATTTTATTATTATTTATATGGCCAATGGAAACCAAAACCCCAATGGAATTCACATGGGAAATGGAAACCAAAACCCCAATTTAATCATAAAAACCAAATAATTTTAATTATTTACCAAAATTCATACCCAAAATTCACATGCCCATTGGAAACCGAAACCCCAATTAACTCATAAAAAACAAATCAATTTCACTATTTCCATATGCATATTCACAAGCATCCTTGTGAATCTATACCAAAATTCACAAATATGCAAAGTTTGTCAAGCACATTTCAAGTTGCAAAAGTAATTTACATGCCCAATGTAAACCAAAACCCTAATTAACTCATAAAAAACAAATGAACTTCACTATTTGCATGTGTATATTTGCAAGCATCATTGCGAATCCAAAACAAAATTAACAAATATGCAAAGTTTGTCAATTATATTGCAAGCTTGCATACAACTAAAAAAAATCAAGTAGAATTCATATCTCCCCTAAAATACATGTAAACAAACACGGTAAATCCCTTGCCTCTATCTGAAATATTGAAGTTGGTTTTCCAAGAACACCAATAAATGCCTTATAGTTTTGATGAAACCTCCCAATACAAGTGTTAAAATAAGGTATAGAATCTTCCCATGCTTAACAAATATTTCCTCTTGATTGAAGGGTACTTTTTGGTTAAGGTCAAGACAACCAAGGTCAACAATAGGCTCTACGAACAACAAGATACATAGGGAGGTTGATGTGTTTGATTACATGCCGATCACATACTATCATACATGATAGAATCCAGTGGAAACATTGCAACCATAAAATCCACTATACACAATTATGCATTTAGTCTCTCATGGGTATAGAGAAAGAGGGCATAGAACTGAAATAACATCAAGTGGAATCCATACATGGCCCAAATTACATATAAACAAAGATTTTCTAAATAGACTTTGGAGTCCAAAAATCATCACGCTACAACAAATAATTACATATCTAACAAAATCGTTGCATATACTAGGATTTTATTCATCAATAACACATTATGCCTTCTATTCTAGGCTCTAGCTGTTGCCTCTACCTGCAATATGGGAGCTGGTCCTGCAAGGGCATTAGTAAACGCCTCATAATTTCGATGAAACTTCATAATCCAAGCCTTAAAATAAGCTAGAGGAGCTTCCCAATCAACATATGCACATAGGACATTTGATGTACACATGCATATGGAAATTGGAATTAATACCTGAATTTAGGACATACATGTAAAATGAAAAAAATGTAAAATGTTTATTCTTTACTGTAAAATTCAAGATCAATTTTAAAATTTAAATAATAGATTTAGTTTATGTTGTTATTTTTTGTACATTAGTTTTACACTTTTCAGTGCTTAGATATTTCATTATATGATGTGTTTATTTTTGTATTGATATTTTATTTCTATTTATGATTGCAGTGGCTACTATGGACAACAATGCTGAGATATTGAGGGTTATTGGGCATCTCAGAGAGATTGATTCTTCATGGAGGGGTGGAGATGAGCTCTGTCGCTCCTTGTCAGACTCACTGCTGACTATTGTTGATATGATCGTAATATTGAATGATGCTTTGTATACCATCGCATCCTACAGGGAGAGAAAAATACAAGAATACGCTGATGGTTTGAGCTACAACGAGATAACGAAGCTAAAAATAACCAAATAACACATTTATACATTATTTAGAGTGCCTAGGATGGATGAAATTCTGGAGAGCACCAGGCCACATATTTCGATTGAGTGGTGCATCTTTCCACCCATTAGAGACCATTGGATGGATAGATGGTACATGGTTTTTGGCATTCCCCCTCACAACAATAGGGAAGTACCATTGTACTTCCTCCAAAATTTGTATGCAGAGTTTGTGATGGGGAAACATGTCAACTATTTTGACATGTTGGGCTTCCAGGGCGCTGTCAGGGGGATGCCCAAAAACCAACCCAATGCTAGGCATAGAGATGCCAATCGACAGATACTTGCACCCTGTGCCTAGCTACCGAGGTCAGACATCCCTCCTACACATGATATAGTTCCCAAACATAGGAGGCATTTATGACTCTGGCTAAGATGGTTTCTCGACACACGACTATTATTGACCAGACACCACCCTCTTCCTCTGTTGGGTTACAACCACCAGCTTCTGATGGTAGAGGAGCATCCATTGGTGGGGATAGACCAACATCCCATGTGCCTCAGAGCGAGCCACACATGTGCAGAACGTGTGGTCAATATTGTTGTCGTACTGGACCAAGACATGGCACCTCTACGATGACTGGTGGTCAGGTGAGGACATTGCTAAAACTATAATGTTCTTCAATTTTTAGTTTTTCCATACTGTACACATTAAAAGATTCTTAATATATGAAAATTTTACTCTTGCAGGAGATTGATGCCTCTAAAGGGGGTGGTAGTGCACCCGGTGTGGCTGTATACGAGCCCCAAACAACCAACATTGAGGTAATCATTTAAACATGTTTCATTTTGTTAATGCATGTGTTAGTATTGATTAATTTGTTAAGTTGTCTAATATTTACAATTTTTGAAGTTGTAGGAACCCCATTTAAAACCGGATGCTGGAGACATTGATCTTAGTGAAATACTCCCAGGTGGAATTTATGATTACTTGAAGAATGTAAGTACATGGTTAATGACTGAATATTGTTTGAATTATTTAAATTTCTTCATGTACACTCCTTTATACATATCTAATATTTATAATTTTGAAACTTTCAGATGCTATCTGGATCTAAAGAGGAAAAAGAAATTGCTGGAAGCGGTCCCTCCTATGGGATAGATATGTCCTAGGAAGGGGTAAGTATATTACAACATGTTAGTTTTTTAGTACATATTATTCCATCCATTCAAGTCCATGTGTAACTATGGTAACACTTTATGACTGCAGACATCATCGAAAATCCTTGCATCGCCTCTTTGGTTTGGATCTCCTCGTAGTCCAAACGTATATAAGCGCATTGTTTACACTAGATGATCCTCTTCCTTGAAAATAGCGGGTGTCCATGATGATCAACCTACTCATCCCATGGTAATGTACACACTTCCAATGGCAGTTGCTGGTTAGCTTTGAATTCACCTCACACCTAGTTTTTCTTAATTTTATTTTCGCATGTTTACAACATCATGATGTAGAGTCATCCGTTCAAGACCTTAGTGGGGTTGTTGATGCTGCAGTCAATGCTACATATACAATAGGGATAAGTCACACTGAGGTACATATACTTGAATATTTGTAATTTTACAGTTCATTTGTATTGTCTATGGACATGCATGATATCTAACTATTTTATCATTTGGTGAATGTAGCCAGAACCTGGTCCATTAGTGCACGTGACCTAGGTTGATGTTCAACCTACAGCCCCTCTTACTACTAAAGTAACCTAGTATCTTCCCCTAGAACAAGTTTTTTCGATGAGATGTTCATTTTTTACATAATTGATTAGTACTTTCTCATTCATGTACATATTGATAATTATTGAGATAATTGACATATTTTTTTTATTTGCAGAGAAGCATTATAGAGAGACTCTCTACAAGGAGGAGGACACCAGAGGCATCTATACCCCGGACGTATGCAGTGAGTCTTTGTTTTATGTACAATTAAGTCATATTTTAAATTTTCAAACTTTATTATTACTGGACAGTACTAGTTCAGTGACTTGATCAATAAATATGGTCATTAATTTGCAATCACCAGAGATGCACAATGGTCGTGGATAGAGGAAACAAGAATCTTGGTCGGGAAAAAACAAGAGAAAGTTAGAGTTTTGATGTGTTAGTCTAGGACACATATGTATTTTTCTATACAATAGAAAGTTAGAGTATAGGGGCACGATCTAGGACAAATGTACTTTTATTTGCACATGTACATCAAAGATGTTTTTGATACATGTACATTGATAGGACATATAAGGGACCTCTATTTTTGTATTATAAATTTCATGATATAAAAATATTTCATATCAAGGCTCTTGATATCTTCATGGTTCAGTCTTTTAAGTGTGATTATACGTGTGCGGCCAAGAATGTTTCTATGTGTAATGTTCCCAAGTATTTATAGATTTTATGATTTCATGGAGATATCGGTTAAAAATTTGAGACTAATGCACAATCACAATATTATGTAATGAAAAAAATGTACATTTAAACTGTTTTTTTACCATGATCCAATTGCATATACAATGTTAAATTAACAATGTTAAATTGTATTCACAAAGATGGAACATACCTAACACACATAAGAACCCAACACAACTAAGCAACTGATCCAACTAAGTGGAATACAAAAGAACCTTACCCACATAACAACCTAACAAACTTCTAAAGGACGCATGAAGTTGACACACCTAAATGATGCACCTGTGTGGTCTACATAAATGAAATTGGTGTTTGGCATGATGTATTTCATCTAACGAATATATGGGATAGACATGAAACCTAAAAGTATTCGAGTATAAGGTTGATTATAATAATGGTGATGATTATATCCTACACATTATGTATATCCTGCACATTATTTCATCATTTTGTTAATGTACATGGAATTTGATGAATGGCCTTGAGAAACAACTTTGGAAGAGATGAAAATTATTTGTGATTTTATCATAGTTTAAATTGATTGGAGAAGTACTATTCTGAATCTTGTTTTATAAATTTATGTTTATGGAGTATTATTCAAAAAATTCGTAGTGTGAATATATATATTTTGTAATAATGGCGTAATAAGTTGGCCACTTGTTTCTAAACATAAACATGTTCCATTACATGGTTACTGACATAATTGCATTGTATCCTCCTGCATTTCATTGTACAAATGCTGACATCTCTTGGATGACCAGGATAGATTAATAAGTAAACAAACTTCTTTCGAATTTCCAGTCTCACGAATGATATGATATCCTAATATCAATTCACCTCCACATGGAGATTGACAACTCCTTTCATCTTGATTAAAACACAAACAAATAATATTTCTTCCTTGATAATGATGGGAAATAAGTCAAGTTCAACAAATCACAATAGGTAACAGAATTATCAACATATACACATTGAATAATAGTTTGCAACAAGTATTTTTCAAGAGGGGAAGATATACACTCACCTTCAAGCTGACCTGTATGTGAAAAAATTCAGCATTCCCTTACTAAGAAAAACCCTAGTTTCCAAAATTGACCTAAAAATGATCCCTTATCCATGGAACCAGATTAGAGGGCCACCCCTAGCACTATCCTGATGTCCTAAATCCAACAGAGTCAATGGTTCATTGATCCGAGCAACGGTCATCATTCTATGGCACATTGAATCCCACCTCCTACAAGATTTTAGGGACACCTGTTGAATCCCTACCTGGGGCATAGAATGGAAAACGTGCATTGAAATGGGATTTTGATGGGTCATGCAAGTGTATTTAGGTATGTTCCATGTTGGAACTCTCACCACATGTTCACGGCCAAGTAATTTGCAAAGCTGACCCCTATGTGCAAAAAGTTCACATTCCCTTATTGAGAAAAACCCTAGTTTCCAAAATTGACCTTAAAAACGATCCCTTGTCCATGGACCCAGATTAGAGGGACACCCCTAACACTATCCCAATGCCCTGAATCCAACAAATTCGATGGTTCATTGATCTAAGCAACGGTCATCATTCTTCGACACATTGAATCCCACCTCCTACAGGATTTCAGAGACACCCGTTGAATCCCTACCCAAGGCATAGAATGGAAACCATGCATCAAAATGGGATTCCAGTGGGTCATGCAAGCGTATTTAAGCATTTTCCATATGGGAATGCTATCCACACATTCACGGTCAAGGAATTTGCAAAGATAACCCCTATGTCCAAAAATTTCACATTACCTTACTCAACAAAACCCTAGTTTCCAAAATTGACCTAAAAAAAGATCCCTTATCAATGGAACCAAATTAGAGGGCCACCCCTATCACTATCCCAATGTCCTAAATCCAATGGATTTGATGGTTCGTCGATTCGAGAAATGATCATCATTCTATGGCACGTTGAATCCCACCTCCTATAGGCTTTCAAGGACACTTGTTGAATCCCTACCCGGGCCATAGAATGGGAACCGTGCATCAAAACAAGATTTCAATGAGTCATACAAGTGCGTTTAGGAATTTTCCATGTGGGAACGCTAGCCACATGTTCACGGTCAAGGAATTTTCAAAGCTGACCCCTATGTGCAAAAATTTTGTATTCCCTTACTAAGAAAAACCGTAGTTTCCAAAATTGACCTAAAAAGGGATCCCTTGTCCATGGACCCAGATTATAGGGCCACCCCTAGAACTATTACGATGTCCTAAATCCAACAGAGTTGACGGTTCATCGATCTGAGAAATGTTCATCATTCTATTGCACGTTGAATCCCACCTCCTACAGGATTTGAAGGACACATGTTGAATCCCTACCCGGGGCATTGAATGGAAAATGTGCATAAAAAAGGGTTTCTGGTGGGTCATGCAAGTGTGCTTAGTCATGTTCCATGTGGGAAATGTAGCTACACATTCATGGTCAAAGAATTTTCAAAGCTGACCCCTATGTGCAAAAATCTCGCATTCCCTTACTGAGCAAAACCCTAGTTTCCAAAATTGACCTAAAAGAGGATTCCTTGTCCATGGAACCAGAGTAGCCTAGAACTATCCTAATTTCCTAAATCCAACGGAGTTGATTGTTCATCGATTTGAGCAACGATCATCATTCTATGGAATGTTGAATCCCACCTCCTACAGGATTTCAAGGACACCTGTTGAATCCCTACCGGGGGCATAGAATGGAAACTATGCATCAAAACGGTATTTTGGTGGATCATGCAAATGTGTTTAGGCATGTTCCATGTGGAAACACTAGCCACATGTTCACGATCGAGTAATTTGCAAAGTTGACCCCTATGTGGAAAAAGTTTGCATTCCCTTACTAAGCAAAAACTTAGTTTCAAAAATTGACCTAAAACAGGATCCCTTATCCATGGACCCAGAGTAGAGGGCCACCACTAGCACTATCCTGATGTCCTTAATCCAATGGATTCAATGGTTCATCGATCCTAGAAATGGTCATCATTAGATGGCACGTTGAATCCCACCTCCTACAGGCTTTCAGGGACACTTCTTAAATACCTACCCGAGGCATAGAATGGAAACCATGCATCAAAACGGGATTTCGATGGATAATTCAAGTGTGTTTAGGCATGTTCCATATGGGAAATATAGACACACATTCATAGTCAAGTAATTTGCAAAGCTGACCCCTATGTGTAAAAAGTTCGCATTCCCTTACTGAGCAAAACCCTAGTTTCCAAAACTGACCTTAAAAATGATCCCCTATCCATGGACCCAGATTAGAGGGCCACCCCAAGCACTATCTCAATGTCTTGAATCCAACGGATTCGACGGTTCGTCGATATGATCTATTTCCATCATTCTATTGCACATTGAATCCCACCTCCAACAGGATTTTAGGGACACCTATTGAATCCTTACCCATGGCATAGAATGGAAACTGTGCATCAAAATGAGGTTCTGGTGGGTCATGTAAGTGTGTTTAGGCATGCTCATGTGGGAATGCTAGCCACACGTTCACAATCAAGGAATATGCAAAGTTGACCCCTATGTGCAAAAATTTGACATTCCCTTACCGAGGAAAACCCTAGTTTCCAAAATTGACCTAAAACAGGATCCCTTGTCCATGGACCCAGAGTATAGGGCCACCCCTAGCACTATCCAGATGTCTTGAATCCAACAGATTTGAGGGTTCGTTGATCCGAGACACTACCATCATTCTATGGCACATTGAATCCCACCTCCTACAGGATTTTAGGGACACCTGTTGAATCCTTACCGAGAGCATAGAATGGAAACTGTGCATCAAAACAAGGTTTTGGTGGGTCATTCAAGCATGTTTAGGCATGTTCTAGGGATGGGTACAGGTATGGGGACAATATATATATATATATATATGTCATAATCACATCTTACATGCATATATACTTCTTCATAAATTATGAATCATGATTCATAATTATAAATTCGATGATTATTTGAACAATGAACATTCATATTGAAAATTTGATAAATCATAGACTCAGTAGGTATCAATTAGAAGACTGGAAGTTAGATAAAATTTGATAAATCATTGTACCAGGCAGCTGTAATAGAGAATCAAACTCAGAATGAAAACTAAAGTTACTAGGAATGGATATATGGTTTGTAAGCTAGGATTGGCAATGGTTATTAGGCTAGGAATACCACTTCTTAACTACACGGCTCCCGTGGAGAAACAAATTATCGAATTCAAGGAGATGTCCTTATAGGATCAACTTCGAGATTCAAGGAAAATGCAATAGAAATATCCCAGATAGAGTGGTAGATAATTGTCTTGGGATATACGACATGAGTCATGTAAGTATCAATGTAATAGAACAAATACATGATGAAGCTCAAGTGCAATTTATCAAGTTCTAGAAGCCTATTGAATTTATCAATTTATAAAGCGCTCAATCTATCAAGTTGTAAATTGTTAGGTATAACTCCCGATTAATTATTCTATTCATGGCTAAGCATTCATTTATACATTCATGTGACGGTTTGTTTAACCTTCCGTCCAGCCTTTTCGGC
>LPNX011166499.1:364953-397453 GCA_001517045.1 Pseudotsuga menziesii
TTGTGCTTCAATAAAACATGCATCTGTTTTGCATCAATAAAATGTGCACGTGCAATAAAACGTGCACTCGTTTTTCTTCAATATAACGAGCGTGTGTTGTGTTTAAATTCAAAAATGTATTCCCTGAAAATGATAAGGCCGAGCCTCCACCCATGCTTGCATGGAATTCTTATGCCTATGTGCCTGCTTTAGACTTTGCTTCGGATTCAACATGCCTATGCCTTGGAGTATGATAAACCATGGCTAATTGAGCATTATATCCAAATTTTCAATATGCTCGTGTTTAGCCGTTGGTTACAATATGCTGCACACCTCCATTTTATATGAAATTTTAGAAACAGATATGTTTTTTTTTTGCAGATTCCAAATATGTAATTTTTAACAAGAATACATAATTTTTTCTATTTTTTTCTTGTTTATCCTCTGTCATCACTCCTCAACTCAAAAAACACAATGTTAGTGTTTCGTCCATATCTCTTTAGTTTCTCAACCATTTCGAAAACAAATTGTATGGTGCACCAACCTTTACATGCTATAAAAAACCCATTTCCAAATAATTTCATTAAGACATTCAAATGATGCACCCAAAATTGACATACCATTTTCAAGGTTTGATCACTTAGATAATTAAAAAATATTAAAAAATATTATTTTTATTATTGGAAAAATAGTTGTGCACTAGTACTATATGTTCTCTATATGTCTACCAGTTTTCGTAAGTTTATTCCATCATTTAGTCACTCAAAGGATGCACCCACAAAAAACATATACCTTATAATTTGTCCCAAAAATAAAAAAGTTCCCGTTAAAAAATATCTAAGTTTAGATAGCTAGCAACATTTTCAATAGAAAAAAATTATATGCTTGGAAACACCATTCAATTTCCTACATTTCTTGTTTTTTAATTATCGCAAGATTCACTATGTAAGTGTCTTAAAATATCCATGTAAAATGATGGATGCTTGTTTTTTCAGTTTTCTATTGCATCTAACGCGTCAAAAGAGACCCTCAACAGCTTGCACACACCCTCCCATGAAGTGATGGAGAGGTGAATTATATAGAACATGGAAAAGGGGAAAATATAATCCCCAAAGATATCAATGAGAGGAAAAAAAGAATAAAATAAAGAAACCTAAACTAAGAAGGAAGTAGCTAGTCATTGACTTATGGCATGAAATGAGTTGGCAGGTCGACGATATGAATCTATGAATAGTGGCTATGAACCCTTTCTCAAGAAAAAATTCCTTAATCATAATAATATTGTATCTTTGCATACTTTTAAATAGTGTACTCATGTCCTTTTATATAATATCACAATCCTAAATAAATTACACACATGCACATACAGACACACACACATGCGCTATGCATATCAAATTAAAACTACTGGGAACTAGAGAAAAATAGAATTAAGGGAGGAAAAATTAATAAAATAAAGCATAAATGTATTTTATTTTTGATAACTCATTTTGAAAATATGCATCCTTTTAGTTGTCCTCCAACTTGTAGTGATTGAAGGGTGTTTTGATTTGTAGTTTTCCATAAGAGTGTCATATATGTAGGATATAGGTTCTAATGAAACAAACAATGCTAAAATTGCTTGCACAATATGCCTCCTCTTAGTTTCCATCCAAGTTGTCATCATAAATGGGTGTTCTAGTTTAAAATTTTCCATAAGAGTGTCATTCGTGCAATTTACATCTTTAAAACAAGCTACCAATGATCATGTTAAATATTGATGCCACTGTAAAGGAAAATTGTGGACTATAGACATTATCACCTACAAGATGAAATTTGTAAGTATTTTCCACTTAGTTGAGAATTTTAATGGAGGAAAGTACCAATTGTTAAGGAGATATTATGTTGTAGTTTGGTATTCCTCCTACATTTTTTGTTTTCTCCTCTTCCCTATCACTTTCCATAAGACAACCTCTCCAACTTTTCTTGATATCAAGTAAATATCTGCCAAATGATATGGTGTAGGGATTGTCCATATTAATCCTTTCCATACTATGAAAAATGATAGATTTTTGTACATAGTCTCCCTTTCACAATCCCATGTTCATTATTTCATGTTTACATTCTACAATTTGTTTCAATTCCCAACAAATACATGCGATGAAAAACTTGGGCTCCTACTTATTCTCATGGATCAATGAAAATTTAATGACCCATGTGTATGGGGTGGTGTGAGTTGCACTATAAATGGGGTTAGTTTCATTGATATTTTCATATATTTATTTTTGGACTAATGGAAAATGCTTAGTAGAATACATGATGGCCTCAAACTGTTCAAGTCCTTGATGTCTATAATGATTCCATGTCTATCCCATCTAATATATATTTAATACATAACAACTCCTTTCCTATCCCATTTGAAAATAATATGAATAATTAAACCATCTTGAATTATCTTGATATATACTCCTATTCAATGTCAAGATCCCTTGCTTTGCTAGTATTGTTATGCAAATTATAACCCTCAAGTATGTCTCTTACTAAGGATTCAGAAGGAACTTTAAATACAAAATTTAGAATTTAGCACCTTAGATTTCTAAGTTTGAAATAAAACCAGTTCATGGACCAATCCCTTCATTGGTATGAGGTATGTGGATGTTAGAAAAATTAATACTCATATAACTCTTTTTTTTGTGTGAAAATCTCCAAGGATTTGTATAGTGAAACGATTTGGATTTTCTACACCTCAATGCCAATGGAATGAATTTGGTAGCTGATATAACTTTGTCCACCAATACAAAACACTAACAATAAAACTAAATACAAGTTTCAACTTCCAAAAAATTTAATAATTTAAAAATGTATTGTAAGAAAATAAATAAAACTTCAAATTGATGAAAATAGTTTGAAGTAGAACCTAGAAGTTTACTTGGTATATGGATCACACATCATGGAATAAATTGATAATTGATGAATCATGGAATCATATAAATGATAAAACATATAAGGTTATATAGAGGAAGATCCTACCCCCATCTAATAAAGTGATGTCCTCATCTCAAACAACTAGCTCCTTTATCTTCATAATAGATTTTGATGTTCAATCAATCTTGACTAATTCAATGGAAGTGTTACTTTGAGTTGTTTCCAATTATTTGATATGAATCCTAAGACACCAAATCATTATGCATTTTGGGGGGAAAATTCTTGAAGTTCTTGGAATGATTGTACTCAAACATACTCCAATTGCATTCACATATATAGGCACTCTAGTTTTTGGATCTACACCTCACTTGTGAATAAAATAAGTCAAAATGTATTATAAGAAGAAAAATTAAAACTTCAAATTAATGGAAATCTTTCATGAATAAAGTTGAAGCTAAGTATATAGGTTTAATTGGTAGCAATGTTTTCCTTGACTTGATTGCCATGTTAAATTCAAATAGCACCACAACTTTGGTGCTTTTTTAATTGGCATTAAATGACCTCTTGAGTTGCACATGGAACATCTTCTTTATCCATTAGAAAATACATTGGATTTTCTCATAATTATTGATGATTGACTACAAACAAAGTTGGTTTGAAAGAATAGTTAGCAACTAATTTGAAACATGATTCTAATTTAAAATTAATTATTTCTTATAAAAGCATGTATTTCTCTTCCTTTTTTTTCAGAGGAAAAAATACCAGTCTTTGTTATTCATTAAGAATCAAAAGACATCTTATACAATAACCTAACTTTCATGGCATAGAAAGCAGATATAATACTACATCAAAGCAAAGACAGTATAGTACTAAGCATTCATACAACCAACCCATAGAGTAGGAGCACCAAGTCTGATCATAGCAGACTTTTCTCATCATCCTTGATGAACAGGTCAGAATATGCTGGATTAGATCGAGAGTGATCATCAAACAGACAAATCCTGAGCAAAACATGCCAGCTGATAGTCTCTAACAAGGCAGACATAGTATAATAAACATATCAAACCTGAGTGCCAAATGTAAAAGAGCTTATAACTCTGCACAAGCTAGAAAAGCATAAATTGGCCATGATCTATGATCATTCCTTCCATAGATTCAGAGAAGATTCCAGAACCCATATCCAACTTCAAATCCTGATTGGAGAGACCATCCGCCATCGAGTTATGCTCACGATATATATGTTTGAAGATCACATGAGGGACATGAAACAGCATAGCACGAATATCATCACACCAATGATTTAGAGAGGGAACATTTAGTGATGCGAGTATGTTAAGCCAAGAAATTATAACAAGTGAGTCACCAAATATCGTGTGCATGGGTAAACCCATAAGCTCACTCTTAAAATAGCCCAAAGTGCCAATAATTCAGCTCTGGTGTTTGAGCTGCTTCCACAGCCCATGGAGAAACTAAATAAATGATCATCATTGAGAAAGATCACAAAGCCAACACCACCAATGTGCTCAGCAGCAGCCCCATCAAAGAAGCCACAAGGATAAATCATCATGGGACTTAGATCGATGTTCCTAAATTTTTGTTTTTTTTGTGGAACAGGGTACAAGTGTAGAAGGCTTTCAATTTGAGAGATAAGTGCATGAACAGTAGGCACACCATTGTCAAATAGGCATCTGTTCTTGAGTTTTCAAATACACCAGAAGATAAAAACCGGAAGATATCTATAGTGTGCATAGAACACGGTATGGCTGAACCAATAATCCAAAAAGGAAGAGACAGATTCAAAATGGGGAGAAGAATACCCAAATCAAGCTGCAAAGTAAGAAAGGATACCAATAGAAAAAGAGCAGTCCAGAAATAGGTGCTGAATATCCTCTACACTCAAACCACAAAGAACACTTCTACTAGGGCCCTGGAAACCCCGGAGTTGTAGTTAATCCTAGGTCAGAATCCGACCCCTACCCAATAACCAAGTGAAGCATCCAATTTTCAGAGGTATATTGAGAGTCCAGATCAAATCAAGAACAGAGGCCTGATCCTCAGAACAACATGAAGATGTGATACAATCATATCCCATAGCTGTTGTTAAAGAGCCCACATAATTGTTATGTGACTATAGAAGAGAGTCACAGTGTTCAGAAAGACGTATTCTTCCAAATTCCAGCCCTCTAGTGAAGTTTTCCCATACAATTTTCCAATCACCCTGGAGATCCAGTTCATCTGCCGAGAACCAATAACTCTTCGCAAATGGTGTTTGATTCCTCACGTGTTCTAATGTACAGATACCATAATCTTCCAGATAGTCCCGTAAATCGTGAGGGAGAAGAAAGGATGACCCTAAACCGACGATGGGATCCACACCCAATCGAATAGATGATCCATTTCCAACTTTCCAGATTAACCCTTTGCCCAGCCAGGAAATGGTAAGGAGAAAACCTCTCCAGATAACCGAAGCACTTCGAAGAGAGAAACACTTTCCATGAAGCCATAAGTGCAGAGGTAATTTTTTCATATATTTAATAGAGAGAAGCTGATACCAAATTCCTTTGCCATTAATAGCCAGCCATAAGCTTTTTAATCTCAAGGAAAGATTGAACCAAGTAATATGTTTGATGCCCCAACCACCCAGGGTTGTTGGGCGCGCTAGAAAGTGCCAGTCCACAAGGTGGAACTTCTTGTTCTTTGGTGAAGAACCCCACAAAAAGGAAAAAATCAAGTGTCTGAGCTTATCAATTATGGATTGTGGGATCGGGACTAATGCCATCTAGTAGACAGGAATATTGGAAAGAACATATTTGATAAGAACAAGACGCCCACTGAGAGACAAGAGCCGATTGGTCTAGTGTAGGATTCACTTTTCAAATTTTGAAAGAATCCAGTGCCAATCTTTGATTAGGTACCCCGATGGCTTGATAAAGTATCCCAGATATTTTAAGCCATGATTTATGTGCTCAAATCTGTAGGGTAGGAGACCAGTGATCCTGCGTAGTAAATCGACATCCAAGTCATTATGGAGAAAGCAAGATTTGTCCAAGTTAATCCGCATACCAGAGGCCTCACAAAATGTGTCCAGTATAACTTTAAATGCCAGCCATTCCTCAAAGGAACCCATTCTGAACATAATCACATCATCTACAAAGAGTAGATGTGTGAGAAATAGCTGTGGTGAAATATTGATCCCTCTGATTCTTCCATTGACTTTGGCATCTTCAATCAGTAAAATAAGACCTTCAATAACCAGAATGAACAACAGAGGAGACAAAGGGAAACCCTGCCTAATTCCATGTGAGGCAGTGAAGAAGGGTGAAGGGGAACCATTTACAAGAATGGCAAAATTTGTAGAAGAAATACAACCCAGGATCCAATTCACACCCACAAGTGGAACCCCAATTTGAATAAGAATAAGTCGGATGAAAGTCCAATTGACCCTATCGAAAGCCTTTGTCAAATATAGCTTAAGGATAAGGGCACACCTATTTTTTGTTTTGACAGTATGGAGGACTTCCTGTGTAATGGATAAGGGTTCAATGATTTGACGATTCTTCAAAAAGCCAAATTGTTGAGGAGAGATGGAATTGTCTAAAAAAGGTTTGAGTCTCAGAGCCGCTACCTTGGATATCAACTTATAGACCAGATTACAGAGAGAAATGGGACAGAAGTCAGCAAAGGAGACAGGAAGTTCTTTTTTGGGAATAAGTGCAATAAAGGTGGAGTTTAGGGAAGGAGCCACCCGACCCAATCTCCTGGAGGTTTCTACAAAATTAACAAGATCAGGCTCCAGTAAATTGAAGAATGCCAGATAAAATTCAACAGGACAACCATCAGGGCCCGGAGACTTATCTTTTTTGAAGGTTTTAAGAGCAGCCTCCACTTCCGATAGTGTAACTGATCCAACGAAAGTCTCTTTCTCTTCAGGACAGATGAAGGAGGGAAAAAGACGAATCACCTTGAGTTGGGCTACAATGTTCGTCATATGATCATCAACAAATATTTTCTTAAAGTATTGCATCCCCAAAGATTTGATACCCTGATCATCAAAGACCAAGTTTCCCGCCTCATCTTGCAAACTCCAAATGGCATTTTGATTTTTCCGAGCAGTTGACACCGCATGGAAATATTTGGTATTAGCATCCCCATGCAAGGCCCATGTTGCCCTTCTCTGTAATCTTGCAGAGAGCAATTCATGGTCCAGTATCTTTTTAAGCTCATTTTTAAGTGTTGTCAATTTGCACTGCTCCTCAGCACTTAATATAGCAGAATGCGAATAATCCAGAAGAGAGCTGATTTCATCTTCCACAATGGCTGATTTGTCCTTCATCTTAATAGATTCATTTTTTGTCTAGGACTTAACCTTACCTTTTAGAAGACGAAGTCTAATAGAGAGATCTTTCATGGCATCCTTCGAATCACTAGACGAGATAAGAGGCCATTCAGTTCTTACCATATGAATAAAATCCTCATTTTCCAGCTAAGAGTGATTGAATTTAAATGGGAAAGCACAAGAGACCGGATGATCCAGCCATTCAAAAAGAACTGGAAAATGATCAGAGATCCCACTTCTATGAGCCCAAACCCAATATCTAGCAAGGAGATTAACAAGATGATCAGATAGAAGAAAATGATCAAGTCTTTTGGAAATGCCCTCTTCCCCTATCCTTCCATTCCTCCAAGTAGGTCCAACACAAGAAGAGGCCACATCCACCAGTAGATGATTGGAGAAGAGCTTGGAAAAATAGGGCCCCAGAGGGTCAAGTTGCGCCTTAGTGCCCCAAATATTTGATGCATTCAATGTAAGGTTCAGATCCCCCGCAAGGATAAGGTTAGGCAAAGAGAGAAGTCCACTATTAGCCACAAAATTCCAAAAGTATTCTCGATTGTGGTAAGGACCATAACAATTTAGGATGGAGAGAGAAAAGGAGGAGCCACGAAACATGGACTTGAGCAAGATACCTGCCACAGTATGATAAGCTTTGCATTTGAGAAGTTTTGGGTTCCACCCGGATAGAATGCCCCGCGAAAGACTGATGGAACTGATCGCACATAACTCCCATCCAGGGTAGAGCTTAGAGAAAGCGAGAAGGGCAGGATAAGAACTGGTCATAGTTTCTTGAAGGAGTACAACATCAGGTCAAATAGAAGAGAACAGATGACGGAGACTTTTTTGTTTGGTTGAGCCCCCCAAGCCACGGACATTAAGGGAGAGGATGCACATTAGGGACCACTCTGTTGAGCGGTCGAAGCTCTAAGGACCCTGAGAGAAGAAGAAGAGTGCTGACGTGCCGCATTTTTGAGTCTAGTAGATAAAGGGGTATACGGGGCAGGGACAGGATCCAAGAAATCAGGTGGATTTTTTTTTTCTCCTGATGGTGACGTTCTCAAATCGGATGGAATCTAGGGGCAGGACCGAGGGGGGTAGAGGGGTTTTATCTGAGAATATATTCAGGGTTTTTTGTAAGGAAGGGTCCACAAAGGAAGGTGAGGTAATGGGGCTGTGTGGTGGAGTAACCAGAGCTGAGTGGCCAGAGGTGGAGAGAGGGGGAAAATCCAAGTCTGAAAATAAGGGGGGAGGAGAGACCCCCGCAAAAGGAAGTGGAGGGTTGGGAGATGTACGGGAAGGAAGTTCAGGAGTGAGAGAAACAACGGAGTCCAAAGGAGGGATACAGGGTAGCACCGCAGCACAGGGAGCAATAAGGTGGTCGAGTGGTGAAAGGTCAGTTGACTCCAAAGCAGGGGGGGAGCAAGACCACTGTCCACCGAGTTGAAGAAGGCTAAATCATGATCAGAAGCATCTTCGAAAAGAGAACAAACATTATGAAGGAGACCTTTTGTAGTGGCAGTAAGAGCAGAAGGTAAGCTTACCGGAATAGCCTTCGAAACTGCAGGGGGAGATACATGAACCGTGGATGGATGGCATTGTCTCGGAGAGGCAGAATCCAGACGAATGGAAAGAAAATCACGGTGCAGATGACCCGTATCTCGGCAACAACTGCATCTAAATGGAATGCCCAGATAGTCAAGTCGTTGAGTGAACAGACGCTCCTGGCAGAGAATCTCAATATCGGTCGGCAAGCCCTTCGTGATATCCAGTTCCACTAATATTCTCACCATCCTTTTATCATATGTGTTCATAAAATCTTCTTCCACCGCCATGAAACGCCCAATGGTGTTGCCAATACCCTCCAGAAGAGAGTGATTCTAGAAAGGGAAGGGGAGACCCAGGAGTAAAGCCCATAGATGTCTCTTTTTAACTCTTTTGCAGATAGGGTCGAAATGCACATGCCAACAGTCTAAGACTAGAGACCCTTCACCAACTCTCCAAAGGCGATTAAGAACAGAAGAGGCATGGGAGTCTTCTAGGAAGACAAAGACAATCCACCCCCAAGCCAATAAACTGATCGCAGGTACATAAGACAGAAATGGTTTCCAATGTTCAGTGGCCCAGGAAAACCAGGCTTTCTTATCCATAGAGCAATATTCCAATCTGCCAATAAGTGCGTGAGAACACAATGCCTCCACCCTATCCATATATACATCTCGACCAACAACAAAGTGCAGTTTACGTTCAAGTATTTTATGGGCTTTTTCCTTCCGGCGTCGACGGAAACGTACGGAACAAGGATCCACTGGAGGACCGGAAGACCCATCATGGGTTTTCGACATAAGGACAGGAGAGAAAAGCCAACACAGACCGGTCTCACAAGTCAACTGAAATCCGGCAAACTCAGGTGAGAAGAAACAAACAAAACGGAAACCCAAGTCAGCAAAAAACCCTAGGTATCAAACCCTAGTTAGGGTGTCACTGTAGGGTAAAAGGACAGAACCGAGAGTCAACAGGAGCAAGATAACTCGAACCAAACCCAGTAGTCCCTGAAATCGAGAGTCAATACCAAGTGAAGATACGACGAAAAACGGGGGAACAAGGACAGACAAGCCCCGAAAAGTCAGAATTATGAGATTCTGCTTTATGTAGAAGACATAAAAAACCCCCTAAAATGACGCAGATACAAAGGTGGCAGACCCTACTAATCCATCACACCACAAACCCACAGGAAACCGCTAGCCTGTTGCTCACAAAATAAGGCCAATACCGACAGCTATATACAGTTCCCACTTATTTTAGACTGGTTGGTACTAGTCCTCATAGAAGAGGATGGAATCCAGTCGTCGATAATGGCCAGGGAAAGCTCAGAAGATTGAGGCAGTAGATAATAAGAGTGCCCTTAACAAACCCTTGTTGGAGAATGGAAACCACCACCAAACCCTAGAAAGAAAATGCAAGGGGTAGCGACAGTCCAGACGAAAGAGTGTGACAAATAGGACATCATCATAGATAGCAGAAGCCACTAACTGAAACTACCCAAAGACAGGGAACAACAAAAAACAAAAACATGGCTACGAAGCAAGAGCAATTTAAACACCAAGGAAATAATGACAGAGGCAAGAGAATCCATACTCAGCAACCACAAAGGCATCTGCCCCAGTTATCGAGTCCGAAGGAGTCGGGCACCACAGTCGCAAAGGGGAGGCCTGAAAGGAATGCTTCACCATCATCGCCCGCTTTGGGTAAGTTCTGATTACATTCATATTCGTGTAAGAGTAAGACTGAAGTAAAGAGAAGTCAATGTATTTCTCTTCCTTACCCTTCACATAGACAAAATTCCATTCTTCGCCTTTTCTATAACGTCATATACACATTCTATTGAGGTTTTACCTATCAACTAATTAAAACAAATTAATTAGTGTATCTCAAATGGAAACAACCTTTTTAGCTTTCATCCATGCCATCATTCCATACAAATGTCACAACGTATATTTCATGATATTTATGATGCATCTTGATTGTGGCAAAATATCATTATTAACATTTTTCTAAAATGCAACTTTTGAGCAACGATGAATAATAAAAATGGGCATTTATTGAAGGGTCAAACAAAGTCTTTGTTTTGGATGTATTTCTTCATTATGTTAATGATTCAATGTATTTTTTTTAATGATAAAAAAAAACTTTATAAGATGCAATTTTTAATCCTAGATGGACAATAATAAAAATGAGACATTTATTGCAAACTTGATTATGAATGGTCAAACAAACTCATTGTTTTCCATGTATTCCTTCATTATACACGTTTCCCGCCGAAAACTTTATTAAAGATTGTTTAATATAATAACAAGTTTTACGCGTAGTCCTAAGACCTATCGCAATTTCGAAAAATAAATTAAAATATTAATTAATTTAAGCAAGTGTATACCTTTTTTTGGGATAGATAGACTATCATGGTACTTTGTTTTTGGTATACTGACTATGTTTTGTCATCTGAACATTTGATACTTAGTGTTTTATTGTATAGGCTAATATGATCATGTATTATGTGGGATGCACTGATATATTTAGACATTGGGGGCATATATGGACAGAAAGGGTCAAAATTTTGAAGTCTGTGGATTCGAACTAGTTTGGCAACAACTTAAGAATGTAAAAGTCTCCTTTGATTTCTAATAGAAATAGCAAGGGACTGTTATTTCCCTTTACGTGAAAAAAAAAAGTGTATACCTTTTTGCCTAACAGCTATCACACAACTATCGCATGTTGTTATTCACCTAATAATGATCACATTCGGAAACCGATTTATGTGATTGGCATTTTAGCTCAAGGATGGTATGTGAATGGGATTGCAAGATGTTTTTTTTGTGGGTCACAATTACTCTATATCATTAGATTGGTGATTTTATGTGCTTTAAAATAATCTAGGTTGCATTTTACATTATATCATTAGATTGGTGATTTTATGTGCTTTAAAATAATCTAGGTTGCATTTTACATTGACCATGGTATGGGAATGGTGACAATATTGTTTATAGTTAGTTACTTAATATTTTCTATGTATTTTAGATATACGAAGCTATTGTAGTGGTGATTTTATGTGTTTGAAACTAGTGGAAAATGGATCACTTTGTATTAAGCATGGTGTGAGAAACGTTCCAAGACTTATGGTCAACTGGCCACTTGTTCCACGACATTCAATGGTCCGTGTAGTGGACTTTATCGAGAAAATATCATCATCCAGGGTAGAATTCTAGTGCAGAGGAGGGGATTGATTAGTGGAATGGATTGTGACATGATTTTATGTCATTCATTGTGATCATAATTTATAATTATGTTGCATTGGCACTCTAACAATTGCATGGTGTGTGGTAGTTGTTCTGCTACAAATTTTGTTTTGAGAATGTTTGTTGTATATTATATCCCTAGTTTGAAATTTAAAGACTTTATGAAAGCTTGTTGAATTCCTTCTCTAGCAAGCTTGAGACTTGCTCTCTACGTTTCTAGATTTTTACTTTTCTTCCTATTTCAGACTGGCTATAGCGACTCATTCTTGAAATTGAACATATATCTTGAAAAATTGTGGTTTAAAAACACCACTTTTATTGTCTCTTACAGTATCTACTTGCAGAGATCAAACATTTGGTGGAAGCTAAACAACTAGATTTAGACTAACCATTCTAAATCTCATTCAAATTTAGTTTGTGTAACTTATAACATTTTGATTACCTTATTTAGAGTTTTAGTTACATGTACATTTTTCTAGAATCCTTCAAATCACTACCTTTAAAAGTAGTCGTTTATAAATGAAATGGAGTGCTTTATGGTTTCTTAAATTGTTTGACAGTTGTGTTGTCTTTTTGAAATTTTGTTTCTTTGCATAACATTGGATATTGTGTATGTTATGCTATGATAGAATTCATCTTTCCCGTGATTTTTCATGTAATTTTGCATGATCTTTTTGTTGTAATTGTAACTTTGAAATATATTTTGATGTATATTATTGTACCCATTGGAGATGTGTTTACCTCCTTTTGGCCGCCATTATTGTCTATGGTCATTGAGGTAAACCCTCCGTTGTAAGTTGGGGTAGTAGTCCCCAAATTGAATACAATAAAATTAATTTCTTAGGTCCTCATAGGAGAAGTCGGCCTTGTTATGGTAAAAAGTTGGCCCAGTTAAGTTGTAAGGTCAATCACTTGAGAGGTATAAATAGGGAGGCACCCTCCCTCATTTATATACACACACACACTCACTCAAGTTCACATGAGGAGAGAGAGAGCTGCAGGAGACTTCTTATACTTGGGTTTTTCTATATTGTGATATTGTCTTAGTGACGAAACTATTTTGAGGAAGTTTGCGGGGTTTTCTTCTTTATGGTTTCCTTGAGGAAAATCTTTGTGTATTGTGTACCTTCTCTATCTTATGCATCTTGTTATGCTTGTTATTATTTCAGATAAAATTCCTACAGAGCCTCTCTGAAAGAAGGCACTATGCAACAGCAAGAACTAGGGATTCATAGTTCAAGGTATTCTCTCCATAGATCATCAACAAAACAGGGCTATGCTATTCACCATAAGAGTGCACATCTTTTGGAGGAAGCATAATCAAATTTGAAGAAGTTTCATTTTTTACCTAAACATTAGAGCTGGGAGGAACTAGTGTATCAAGTTTCGAAGGCTTCCCACCTCAGCTTTCAGGAAAGGACCTTACTGAGCAACTCACCTCAAGGAGGTGCATCTTTCTATACATACATAATTCCAAAATTGAATTTTTGGGAAATTAGGGTTTCTATAACAAACCCTAGGTCAGCGAGCTCTAGAATCAGGTTAGGCACCTCAAATTGATAAGATATAAATCTTTGCTATTTCCATTTGAGGTCCTCATTTCAAAATGACTCATCATACTTAGGTTGAGGACAAACTTGGGGGAGATGACAACTTACGAGCATAGAAGTATGTGATCTCCTTAATCCTTGAAGAAAATGATTTGGATCAGTAAGGAAGTTCCATAACTAGAGGGAGATGAGGCCAAGGATATCCATAAGAAGAAAATGGTTAAGGTCGAGAGAATAATTACATATTTTATTAAGGATCATCACATCCCCCATGTGTCCTCCTTGAAGACACAAAAGGAAGGGCTTGATGCTTTGAAAAAGTTGTTCGAAGGAAAGAACATCAACCGGAAGATGACATTGAGGAACCGACTGAAGAATATGAAGATACAAAACTCAAAGACCATGGAATCCTACTTCAAAAGGGTTTCTTAAATCAAGGAACAACTTGAAGAAGTCAAAGAGAATCTAGGAGAAGGAGAGATTGTTATGACCACCTTGAATTGTCTCCCTAGATCATGGCATTCATTCATTCAATGAATATGTGCTGGAAGAAGTTTGATCAGTTTCAACATACTTTGGAAAGAATGAACACAAGAAGAATCTCAGATCATAACAAGAGAAGAGAAGATGGGAGAAATTGAAGATCAAGCTCTCATAGTTCACACCAGAAGATATCATCTTTCTATGCTTGCTATTATTTCAAATAAAAGTCCTAATCAATTTGAATTAGATTAGAAAAAAAAACATGGTATCAAAGCCTCTCTAAAAGAAGGCACTATGCAGCAGCAAAAACTAGGGCTTCCTACTTCAAGGTATTCTCTTCGTAGATCATCATTAAAACAGGACTATGCTACTTACCATAAGAGTGCACATATTTTGGAGGAAGCATAATCAAATTTGAAGAAGTTTCATTTTTTACCTAGACACTGGTGTATCAAGTTTCAAAGGATTCCCACCTCAGCTTTTAGGGAAGGACCTTACTGAGCAACTCACCTCAAGGAGATGCATCTTTTTATACAGACATAATTCCAAAATTGAATGTTTGGAAAATTAGGGTTTCTCTAACAAACCCTAGGTCAGCGAGCTCCAGAATCAAGTTAGGCACCTCAAATTGATAAGATCTAAATCTCTAATATTTCTATTTGAGGTCCTCATTTCAAAATGACTCATCATACTCAGCTTGACGACAAGCTTGGGGGAGATGAAAACTTCCGAGCATGGAAGTACGTGATCTCCTTGATCCTTGAAGAAAATGAGTTGGATTAGTATATCAGTAAGGAAGTTCTAGAACTAGAGGGAGATGAGGCCAAGGCTATCCATAAGAAGAAAATGGTTAAGGCCAAGAGAATTATTACAGATTCTATTAAGGATCATCTCATCCCCCATGTGTCCTCCTTGAAGACACCAAAGGAAGTGCTCGATTATTTGACAAAGTTGTTCGAAGGAAAGAAAAATCAACCGAAATATGGCATCAAGGAACCGACTGAAGAATATGAAGATAAAAAAATCAGAGACCATGGAATCCTATTCAAAAGGGTTTCTCAAATCAAGGAAAAACTTGAAGAAGTCAAAGAGAATGTAGGATAACAAGAGATTGTTATGACCACCTTGAATTGTCTCCCTAGATCACGGGATTCATTCATTCAAGGAATACGTGCTAGAAGAAGGTTGATCAGTTTCAACAGACTTTGGGAAGAATGAACACAAGACGAATCTTAGATCATAACAAGAGAAGAGAAGATGGGAGAAACTGCAGATCAAGCTCTCATAGTTCACACCAAAATATCTCATAGAAACAAGGAAGATCAACATCAAAACAAAAGGGAGGGCCATCATCACAAAAGGAAAAAGAAATTCACAAAATATCCTTCCAACATTCAATGCTATACTTGTGGTGAAAAGGGACATTACTCAAGGATCCTTCAATAAGCAGTCAAATAAGAAGAGACACCATGCTCACACTACGGAAGATGATGAACCGACAATAAAGAGAATCAAAGAAGAAATTGATTCTTCAAGTGATGAAGAATATGTTCTTATATCAGCACCCATGGGCACTATATCACATAGAAGAAATGATTGTATTGTAGACAGTGGGGAATCCATACATATGACAGGATACAAAGAACCATTCATCAATCTTTCTGAGCATGAGTCACTTCACAAGGTGAAACATGGGGATGATTATCAATACCCCATAAAAGGAAGTGGAGAAGCTTCCTACAAACTATACTCCATTAAATATTTAAAGATGAAAGATGTGCTATATGTTCTAGGGTTGAAGGATAATATTCTCTCCATATTTGTACTAGATGCAAAGGGAATAAGAGTTGTATTCATTGATGGCCAAGTCCTAATGTGGCCAAAAGAAAAAACAATAGATGACATAACAATAATTGGAAAGCAAGAGGGAGGTATGTACAAGTTAAAAGGAAAACCAAAACAAGCATTGGTTCATGAATCCATAGAACCAAGTGAACTATGGCACATAAGAATTTCACATGTGAACTATAGAGCACTATTGATTGCAAGCAAATTGTTTCAGGACTTCCATAAATCCAGAAAAAGCATGAAGGCATTTGCAAGAGATGTGCGTAAGGAAATAACGTAAAGAAGACATTTCTTAGTAGTGAAAGCAAAGCAAAATGAGTACTGGATATAATCCACTCCGATGTTTTTGGGCCCATGCCATCCATCTCACTAAGTGGGTATGTATACTATGTTTCCTTTATAGATGATTTATCACATAATATATGGATATATTTCTTGAAAGGGAAAACTGAAGTCTTCAACAAGTTCAAGGAATTCATAGCCTTGGTAAAAAACCAAACTGAAAGGAATATAAAGACTCTATGGTCAGATAATAGTGTAGAGTTAATCTCAGAAGAGTTCAAGGAACTCTATAGAGAATATGGGATTAAGAGGGATTTGAGCACTCCATACAATCCTCAATAGAATGGCATTGCAGAATGAAACAAAATAACAATAATGGAAGCAACAAAAGAAATGCAACATGATCAAGATATTTCGATGCAGTTATGGGAAGAAGCAACAAGGACAAGTGTGTATGTATATAACCATGTGAGAACCATACTCCTCACCGAGTGCTAGAAAACAAGACTCCCGAGGAGGCTTTCCCATGAGCGAAACTAGAAGTCATCCATCCTGAGAATATTTGGCTGCTCAATGCGCATACACATCCCAAATGAAATTAGGACCAAGCTCGATCCTTCAGGGAGGAAGGGAATATTTGTAGGATATAATGACACTTCAAAGTCCTATTGAATATACTTACCAAGATTCAATAAAATCGACATCGGTAGAGACGTAACATTCAACGAAGACTCAACATACTCTAGATCCAAAAAATTTCCTATTGTAGAAGCCGAAGAACTTGAAGCAACAAGAGTCCGAGACACAACACTAGAAGAAACAATTCTACAATACCATGAATATCATGTCATGGAAGAACCACAAGAGCATGCATAATCACTTCACGAGAAGAACTCCCACAAGAGAAAACCAGCATGGGCACATGAGTTAATACAAGGTGCAGAAATATACAACACTCCATATGGGATGGATAGAGAAAGGAAAAGACATAAAACATACAACAATTATGTGACCCTACTGTATAAAATCATTGACATAGAACCTTCCAACTACGAACATGTTGCAAAAAAGAAAGAATGGATGGATTCCATGATCGAGGAGTACCACTCAATTATAAAGAATGATGTATGGGAGATAGTTCTGAGAATGGAAGGGAAGTCTATCGTGACTTCGAAGTGGATCTACAATATCAAGCATGCTACATATGGCAGGATTATAAAACATATGGAAAGGTTTGTGATGCGTGGTTTCTCTCAGAAAGAAGGAATAGAATACGAGGAAACATTTGCAACTGTAGCGAGATACACTTCCATCAGATCTATACTTGCATTGGTTGCAGTAATGAAATGGAAGGTACACCAAATGTACGTCAAGACAACATTCTTGAATGGTGTATTCGAAGAGGAAATGTACATTGAGTAGTCACTAGGATGAGAGACACATGACAGACAGACACATGCGTGCAAATTGAATGACTCCTTATACAGATAGAAATAGGAACTCATGACATGGTACAACATGATGGTCAACTTCCTCATGAGCTTAGGATTTACCAAGAGTAAAGCAGATTCCAACCTTTACTTCAATGTTGAATGCGTAAGACTGGTGGTGCTCCTGCTATATGTTGATGACCTATTTTGACATGAGAGGAGGAACTCATCATAGATGCAAAGAGGGAGGTTGCTGCTGAGTTCAAGATGAAAGACTTAGGGATGATGCACTATTTCTTAGGCTTGGAGGTGTGGTAGAGTACAGATTGGATCTTCCTTGGTCAAGGAAAGTATGCTGTGGAGATTCTTAAAAGATTTAGAATGTTGTACTGCAAGGCAATAACCACACCTATGGAATCGAACTTGAAGTTACTGTGTGATGCTTCATCAGAGATAGTTGATGCCACGATATATCATTAGATGACTGGTTCGTTGATTTACCTGATGAATATGATACCAGACATATTCTTTGATGTGAACACCTTGAGCCAGTTCCTAACAGATTCGAGACATGTTTACCTCGTAGCTGCAAAGCATGAAGGGTACAATTGATTATGGGCTCAAGTATGATGCGATTAAGAATATTAACCTGCATGGTTATGTTGATTTATATTGGGCAGGGAACACCACTGATAGGAAGAGAACTTTAGGATGCTACTTCAGTTTGGGATCTTGTATGATGTCCTGGTTTAGTAGGAATCATCCCTGCGTGGCGCTGAGTATAACCTAAGTAGAATATGTTTCAACTTGTTCATCTAGTTGTGAGGCAGTATGGCTTTAGAAGCTACTGTCTGATTTGTTTAATCTTGAGTTAGAGGTGACTTGTATATTTTGTGACAACCATAGTTGCATGAAGTTGTCAAAGAATCCGGTGTCCCATGACAAGTCGAAGCACATAGAGATCAAGTATCATGGGAAGCTCCAGTATGTTCCAAATGATGAGAAAATAATAGATGTGTTGACTAAGCCACTGGCCAGAGTGAAGTTTTATTACTTAAGAGAGAGAGACTTGGTTTTCTCCAGATTGAGGTCCCTAGAAAGAGGGAGTGATGAGTTCTCGAATGGTTGGAGACATGGGTTGTCCATAAACATAATCAGTCCTGGAATCCTCCCATGCTGGAGATGACGAGAAGACTGGAAGACACATATGCACTAGTATGAGATCTCTCATGGTAAGGTATACAGGTTTTCCTTGGATGTAATTAGTCTAGGAATAGTACGCAGGTTGTCCTAGGACGTAATCAATCATTTCAGGTCATCTTTGTATGTAATCAGTCCTGGTGCGGTATGCATGTTTTCCTTAGATGTAATGAGTCCTGGAAGGTTTTATTTGAATGTAATGAGTCTTGGTGTGGTATGCAAGTTTTCCTCAGATGCATTAAGTACTTGAGGTTATCCTTATATGTAATCAGTCCTGGAGTGGTACGTAGGTTGTTCTTGGATGTAATCAATCCTAATGTGGTATCGTGTTGGAGATGGCAAGAGGTCACAAGGAACTTGATGTGCGCCTAGGAGGTTCTCACATAGTGGTAGATGTAGTTTTTCATTGAGACGTAATGAGACCTGGAGTTCTCCTATGTTTGTACAATGTAGGTTGACCGTGGAGAGACATAATGCACTTGGTGTGGTCCTAGGTGATTCTCGCATTAAGTGGTAAACACAAGTTGTCTTGGTGATGTAATGAACCCTGGTGTGCTCCTATGTTGGTAGAACATAGGTGGTCACTGATATGCATCTGAGATGTGCTCCATGTACGATGATGAGATGATGTGGATACGGCGAGATGATTCAGACACGACGAGATGCCAGTAGTGGAAATGTAATGAATGGTCCTAGGTTGTACCTACGTGATGGACTATTTGTGGATATGATGAAGACCTAGATAAGGACTAGGCTTACACCCAACATGAAATAGGGTTGGATATGTAGAAACTTCCTATGACATATAGAAAAAATATGTAACTATTCAATGATTGACAAGATGAGAACTATAGCGACATCAATTATGATGATCAAACTATGATGAGGTGACTGTATGTATTGATGACTGTCGTGAGAGAATACCTTCCTAGTTAAGAGGGAGTGTTGTTGTAATTGTAACTTCATAACATATTATGATGTATGTTATTTTTGTATGTTTTTGTACCACCATTGGATATGTGTTTACCTCCTTTCGAGATGTCATTATTGTCTATGGTCATGGAGGTAAACCCTCCATTATAAGTCAGAAAGTAGCCCCCAAACTAAATATAATAAAATGTATTTTTAGGTCCTCTAGGAGGAGTTAGCCCTGTTCGGGTAAGAAGTCGGCCTAGTCAAGTTGTAAGGCCAATAACTTGTAGGGTATAAATAGGGAGGCGCCCTCCCTCCTTTATACACACACTGACTAACTCAAGGTCGCATGAGGAGAGAGAGAAGATCAAGGAGAGAGAGAGAGAGAGAGAGAGAGAGAGAGAGAGAGAGAGAGAGAGAGCTACAAAAGACTTCTTATATTTGGGTTTTTCTATCTTCTAATATTGTCTTAGTGACGGAATTATTATGAGGACGTTTGCGGGGTTTTCTCCTTTATGGTTTCCCCGAGGAAAATTGTCGTGTCTTGTGTATTTTCTCTATCTTATGCATCTTGATTTGCTTGTTATTCTTTTATATAAAGATCCTAATTAGTTTGAATTATATTAGAAAACCTAACAAATCTAAATGAGGGTTTATCTATAGGAAAAACCTATTCTTTTGTAGTTCGATTTGTGTTATTTCTTGAGTCATTTGTCGAGGCCGAGGTACACCTCAACTTGCATATGCCTATAGTTGTATATATTTGTTTTCATATATTGTTTTCTAGTTAGAATCGTGTTATTTCTTGGCTTATGTTGTTGCACTATGCATACTTGGCTTAGTTTCAAAACTTAGTTTCTTGAACTTTTCTCAATATGCTTGGCTACTGTCACAGTATTGATCAAGATATTCTCTTTTCTTGGGAATCCAACAATGTCCTTCATTTTCATGGGTTTGTGACAACTACCATGGGTTTTCTATATAAATAACAAAACATCTATTGTAAAAAAATTCTTTCTCTTATTAAAAGTTAGTTTACAACTGTACTTTTTGCAACTATACTTTAAGAATCTTTTCTCTTCAATATTTTATGGGGGGTTGTTCAAAGACTCTAGAATCAAACACTCTTAATTTATTCAATCTTTTGTTTGAAAATAAATTCACTTTAATTTCTCCTTTTTCATCGGAACTCCTTCATGTTACTTATAAGTTCTTCCATATTGAATTTAGTTTTCACAAAATCTCTTCCACCAAATCATGTTTAAACCAATTACTGCCTTCTAAAATGTCATCTTATGTATATTTAGATATGTTTATGTTTTAAAGGAGATTATATGTCTGGGAAAATCATCAAGTTTAACTTATCAAAGTCATTTCTATATTGTACATCTTCTGTTATGTAGTTTGCATTTCATTGAGATGTGCTTATTTGTATGTCGAATTTTGTTGAATGGGATTTTGTTTCAAAACAATATTTTACTTTTGACATTATTAATGACAAAAATACTACTTCTAGCCACTTCATGGTTTCTATCTTGATTTCATTTTTTTGATGTTCAAGGTTGTTTGATAAATTATTAAAAGATATGGAAATATTTTTAATATAGTACATATTTTTTCCTCATGGAAACACCTTCAATTCAATATGTATATGCTTCATATTGATACGTCTCATGCTGACAATTCAACTTAATTTCTTCATCTCTTTTTGATGTAATTCTCAAGCTAAAGGGGTTCACTCTATGAAACTATTGCATAACACATGTGATCTTAGGATATTAAAGAATATTCATAATTTCACTAGATATTAAGGAATTCATACGTAAATCCTTTTGTTGAATCCCCCTCCCAACACACCTTTCCAATTTAAAAAAAAAATCCATTTTAATTAGATATCTTATGTACCCATTTTTTCCACTAAATTTATAATACACCTTTTTATTTCACACTTAGTATGGTGACATGGCACACATATTATAACCTTTATAAACATTTCAAGATGAAATATCTTAGTGCGAGAAAATATTTCAAGATGGGAACAATCCTCTGAACACAAGTTGACTTCATACATAGTTGTTCCATTAAACTTCACACCACATTCACTCATAAATAATACCTATTTAGACAACACAATGAATCCAAACATAGTTGGATTCACACCACCTTCAAACATAGATCATGTTTATTTAAACACAAATCTAACTTCACATACAATTATATTTAGACCAACTTCAAACATAAATTACCAATTCAAACCCCATATATCCTATTAAAACCTCTAGATACGTAAATAAAAAATATCACCCTATTATCTATATGTTTTTAATATATTAAAAATACTCATTGACCTTTATATATTGGGAAATATATTCTTTCATTTTTTTAGAGTATTGAATCCCCCAATATGGATTCACATGCTATAATATTGCTTACCTATTTAACCACCTGTTCTCTCTAAGAACCTTAGATCGAAAGAAAACAACGATAAACAAACGACAAAGAAAATATATAAAAAATCAAACATAAAATAAGATGAACCTAGAAATAATCTAAAAAGTAATAACACAAGAGAAATTATCGGGCGATTTGAGAAGTTAGGGTTCTAGGTCAAATTTGTGAAACTCTTCCCCAAGGTACCATGGGTGGATTGACATACACTAGGCCTATACACACCTTCTAGAAATTGCAGAACTTGATTATGGTATATAGTTCTAGATATAGGCCCCTGGACAAAATCAAAATCTATCCATTAATGGCTCTTGGATGCTAGTAAAAACTTGCCATAAAATGCAAATTGAGACTCAGATTGATGAACCATTGATTACCTTGGGTCCAATGCATAGGGGTTAACTAGGATACCCCTTTCCCATCGGATTCCATGGCTCCAAGCTTTATCTATCTGGTGATTTGAGAAGCTAGGGTTTTTTTTAATGAGAGTAAATGCAATTTTTGCACTGTGAAGTCAAATTCACAAAAATCCTCCCCAAGAGAAGGTGGATCACTTCATGAAATCCAACAAGCCTAAAAACACCCATTGGAGGTTGTAGAAATCAATTATTTTGTTCAATTCTGGATCTAGACCCCTTGACGAAATCAACATGTCTCCCTAAATGGCTCTTGGATGTGAGTGAAAACATGCCATAAAATGAAATCTATGACTCATATCAACGAACCATTGATTTTGTTAGGCTTGCGATGCATGGGTTCATCTAGGACACCCCTCACCCATTTGATGCCATGGAATGAATCTTTCTTTACGTGGATATTTGAGAAGATCAGGTTTTGTTCAATGAGACCCAATGCAAAAATTATGCAAATTTTTTTCATTGGGAGGTCAAATTCAAAAATTTCTTCCTCAATAGTAGGTGGATGACTTCATAACATGTACCAAGCTTATACACACCTACTGAAAGTTGCAAAACTTGATTCTTCTTCTTAGTTCTATATCTATGGCCTAGGACCAAATCAACATGTGTCCTTTAATCGCTCCTGGATGCGAGTGGAAACTCACCCTAAAATGAAATTTGAGACTTGGATCGATGAACTGCCTATTTTGTTCCATAAGATACATAGGATTTTGACTAGAAAAACCCTCTCCCATCTAGTGTTGTGGCTCAAATCTTTCCTTGCTAGGTGATCTAAGAAACTAGGGTTTTGTTCAATGAGACCTAATGCAAATTTTGCATAGGGAGTCAAATTCATGAAAATCTCAAGAGAGAAACCATGGATGACTTCATCAAATCCAACAAGCCTATACATACCTATTGGAAGTTGTAGAACTCAATTATGCTTCTTGCTTATAGATATAGGCCCCTCGACTGTATCAACATGTGTCCCTGAATAGTTATTGGTTGAGAGCTACAGCTCGCCATAAAATGCAATCTAAAGCTTGGATCATTAAGTCGTTGATTGTGTTGGGTCCATGGCATGAGTATTCAGCTACAAAACCCCTTGTCTACCTAGGTCCATATCCTCAAGCTTCTTTTACTTGGAAACTTGAGAAAGTAAAATTTTGTTCAATCAAATCCAATGCAATTTTTACATTAGGAGGTCAAATTCATGAAACACTTTCATTATATCCCATGAATGGATGCCAATGGATGACTTCATCACGTCCACCAAGACTATACACACTTTCTAGAAATTGGAAAAAAATCCCATATTTTATTGTAACATCCATTGTAACACATTTTTTACAATCTAATCGCATAGGGCAAGAGATATCTATTCAGCTGCAGAGCATTTAATGTGGCTCCAACGATCTTGATGATCGTTGGATCTTGAGCTACTCGAGATCCAACGGTCATCAAACCTTTTATAGATGCATTAAATGCTCTATAGCTCAATAGATAGCTCTTTCCATCGCATAGTGCAACGATTAATCACATGAAAAAAAAAATGTTGTTTATGAGACGATTGGCATATCCACTAATTACAAGCCTTGGCGTTACGATTTTCGTGGGCTGATCAAATCCTTCGTCGGGACATGATGTAATCACCTTCATCAAAGTCATCAATTAGAAGACTCAAACAGAAATACACAAACATCAATACTGCAACACTGCTGCCATGATAGGGTTGGAATTTCAAATGACGGACACTCGTCAAAATTGCAGGTAACAATCAAAATCTGAAACGTTTTCTGTATTCCAAGCCAAATTTTGACGGTCTTGGTAAAATCTTGGCTGTATTTGACGTGTAAATTGACCCATGACGGGCATTTGCCCGTCAAATTCCATCCCTAATGCCACAACAATAACAACAAGATTCCACTGGGAGATTAATGGCGTTGTTATTCTATTATTAATGAATGGAATTCCAGCTCCACTAATTCCCGGAGTGGGATAATCTCATGACCATTTGCACCGGGGCCCACACGTGTGTCGTCGAGAGATCCCGACTCTGTTTTCCCAACCTCCGCTCAATCTCCGGCATTCCAATCCTCTCCGGCAAGATCTGGCAGCTTCCCTGCGGGACCCCACCGTTGTCCACACCCTGACAGAATCCGGAGCAGGGTCTTCTTCCACTCAGCGTTCAAAATTGAACCCTTCTCATCCCTTCCAAAGTGTTCTCGCCCTTCCCAGAAGTGTAAAGTTAAAATTGCCCTTCAAAAAAAAATTAAAATATGAATTTTACCCTTCCAATTAAAAAAGGCATAATTTATATTGACATTTCAAAAGAAGGGAAACATTTGAAATTACCCGTACATATAAATTTCTCAAGATGTTGAAATTCCTATGCTATAAAGTTCAACTCATCATTCAAAATATTAGAAATATGATATATTATAATCACTTACTCACTCAAGGCATTTACTCACTGCTTAGTTGTGCATGATGGCTAGAGGCACTAGCCATCGAGATGTGACTCTGACTCTCAAGTCACTTGGGGCTGCAATCTAAAGTGTGGCTTGCATGTGTCAACAACTACGACTATAACAAAAAAGAACAACTACTAGTCTACTACTAGGCCCGAAACGAGCTCAAAATTTTGTGCCTACTACCTATGTGAAACTCGCTACCAATGTCCACTCTTTTTTCGTCAAAATGAAATTCAAAAGGCCGGTTTGATAAGTCCTCCTCGACAAGACTTCATTTATTGCATGAATATCATGGACTCACGACAACTATAAAGAATACTTGATGTCATGCAAATACAAATAATGGAATGTAGCTAGGATCACAAACTGTGCAGAAGCTGATTTATGCATTGTTATAGATAGGTGTCATTGGGCACATGATATGGAGAAACAATGGTGATTAATAAAATAAAATAAAAAATTATTGGCTCAAGAACAGTCTTCAATTTTATGGGTGGCATGACCGTGATGTAATCTCCCTCCATCCTTACAAACATTTGTGGTTTCTCACAACATTTGTCCTCAGCGCTACCAAAATACATATTAAATTACTTGTCTTTACATCCTCTTCTCTTTAAATCTTCATCTCATAGTCATAACTAGGGATTATTATGCATGCACATCCCCACCTTATAATATGAATTGGGTCAAGGCGCAAAGACAACCATAAAATATTAAATGTGTCAAGACACAAAGAGTTAGAGACAACTATAAGTAAGTCTTATATTAAATTTACCATATAAGTCTTTAATTAACACTATCAACTGAGATTTGACACGTTGGATTGTTGTGATCTTCTTATCACTCCTTACCAATGTGATTGCAAGGCATTCTTTGAAGGTGAAGTCCATAATTTTAGGTATTCTTCCTCATTATTATGCCTTTTGGTAAGACAATAAAGAGGGCAGTGGCCTGCATCAGCATGGAAAACGGTTTTGACATAGAGGTTATACACATTAATTGTTTTCATTAAATAACTTAAATTCCTACCCGTGGCTATTGATTCATTGAATCGTGGACTGGTACAAAACACAACAAATTTTAGAGTCTCGAGCCCTTAATTACAGTTCATACCTAGAACTTTCTCAATTCTATCCATTAATAAACTTCTTTTGGTATTTTGGTTCACTTTAAAAGGCAGAGTGTTGAGACTCATACATGCATTGAGTTGCAAGGATTCAATTGACTTAGGCATGATTCCATTGCCCCTCCATCCCATACATGTATGCTTTCACGACAAATATTGAACAAAAAAGTTTGATACCCCAATCCCGGTTATGCTAGCTTTGCTAAATTGCTTGGTATGTAGGAATTTTTTTTTAATGTTTTATGAGTTGTGTATTATTTTTTCTTAGGTGCCCAATCCTTATCAGTCTTACATCTCTCAAGCTTGGATTGCACGTGGATGCCCCATTAATGAAGTGTCTAAGGAGTTTTTTTGTATAATGAAGTGTGCTCAAACTCGAAAAAATACAATAGAATAGTTGTTATGTTACTGAACTATAAAATTAATCATACACATATGACAACTTAATGTGTTCAAAATAAGTTTCATTGAAAATATATCATTTCTCATGTAGATATTAAGGGGTGCTCATTTGCTTAAAATTGTAAAAATTTGAAAGAACAATATTTGTTTTTTGTATTTTTTTGGTAAAAGGGTTTAGTTAATTTATACTTATCGATTGAAGTACAATTATTTATATTGCCCTTCATCTCCCAAGGGCTCAAAGAATAAATGCCCTTCCGATTGAAATTAAGACCCACCCTTCAAATTTGATCACTGCTTCCACTTCCACTTCCACTTCCACTCCCACCTTCATCCATTAATGCAAGATTTTGAATTTCAAACTCGTCTTCCGCAACATCGAAATGGTTCCCGCAACATGCATTCATCCATGCGCATCATTCATCCACCCCTGCGCAACACCACCTGCGGTCGAGCTGATTCACAAATCCGCAGTAGGTAACTTACGAAGTGGTATTACTAATTTTCTCCAGAGGAAAACTATACCAGTTTGCTTTTTCGTTTCATTTTTCCCTTGAATGGATTTTATGGATTCGTCTATTGTTTGGTTGAAACAGTAACGTTTTGCAAGCAGCTTTCCAGGTGCCAACATTAGCATTCTTGCAAGAGTTGATGGCAGTCAACTGTGTGAAGGTGAAGAGGATACAGGCTGGGTTAGAACATTTTACATAGCTTTGGTTGCTTGAATAAGTTATGCGGTGTTTTGAGTTAGAAGAGTTGCCACGTATGGAAACATTGGTATCTTTGGAGACCTTTCACCCATACAAAAATGTGAAGCCGAAGAGGATACAGGGGTTGGTGCATTGTACAAAGATTCGGTTGATGGATGTTGAATATTGGTGCCCTGAGTTAGAACAACTGCCAAAGTATGGAAACATTGGTATCTTTGGAGCAGTGGGGGAAGCTAGTTGTGTGAAGCTATTGCTGGATGTTGAATATTGGTGCCCCGAGTTAGAACAGCTGCCAAAGTATGGAAACATTGGTATCTTTGGAGCCAGGCCTGGAATTTGATGTGTCATAGAACTTTTTTTCATTTTTGTAAGTATTTGATACTCAAGTTTAAAATGAACACGTCAACATTGACGGTTAAAAAAAAATTTAAAACGTCTATTTGACGTTTATGAATTTAGGTTTCCCTTAAAAAATATTAATACTTATGATTCCTACTCTAAAAAATATTAATACTTATGATTCCTACTCTACCCTAGCTAGTTACCCTTGGCCTGTGTGTTGGGCCCCGTGTCTGTATTGCTCGTAATTACCATTCCCCATTGTGTCTCGTTAAAAATATTGCTTGAATGTGTTGTATTTTGTATACTTGAGTGTTGTGTTGTGTTTTGTATATTTATGTTAGGTTGCTTTTCATTGTTAGTAATTTCTACCTGCCAATAACACGCTAAAGAAAGTTGACACTCAGTAAAATTGTCTAAAACCTAAAATGATAGACACAAAAAAATTGAAACCGTCATTAAATATTTATTGACAGGCACGAGAAATTTGAATTTCCAGGCCTGTTTGGAGCAGTGGGGAAACTAGTTGTGTGAAGCTGAGGAGGATATAGCGGTTGGCGCACTGTACAAAGCTTCATTTTCACACTAGCCACTCGCCGCATATTTTCCTTTTTGCGGATTTTACTCTATTGACGCTTTCTATTCGCACTGCTAGGTACTATTACTATTTACTATTGATTTTTGCACTACTTCTACTTTGGGAGTGTATTATGACGATACCAATAAATTAAACTTAAAATCAGAATCTAACTTGATTATTTTTAACATCCCTATTGGTTAAATACAGTGCATGAAAACTAATTGCACTATAACAACCTATATCATTTTAGTAATAGTTTTTTGTTGATCTAAGGAGAAACTGGCCAGTCCATAAACTCTCCAAGAACAAAACTAGAGGTTTACTTCTTCTTTTCAGTGGTACTAACAACCCTAAAAAAAACCAATCAACAGAAAAGTGTTAAATTTTGAACCCACTAAGATTAGATTGTCAAAAAAATGTCATATCTACATATGCATGTCAAAATAACAAATAGTTTAAACTAGCTTATCAATTCTATAATAAAAAGCATCGTGCTAAATTAAAACATAGCAAAAATAACAATAGGAAATCTATCAAATTTAATCTCCAAGAGAGCAGTAAATCTTAACTTACTAGTCTCATTCACACAATGATTTCAACAGGAAGTGGAGATTGTACCCAACAAAAATTCAAATATTCAAAATGAATAGTAATCTCCAAAAGTGAAGTAAATATTAAATTACTCTCCTTTACAGTTACCAGATCTGATACCAGGTGAGAAAAAATACCCAGCACCTGTATCCAACCGACATGTTACTTTACCACTGAGCATATGCACCTTTGATTATAGGACCTTCATGTATTTGATCGGTACCAATGGAAGGAACCAAACTTGAAAGCAATTGCGGTGTTTTTTTAAATAATTTATGCCTGTGACTTTAATCCTTGAATCGTTTTTCCACAATTGGGGTTTTACATGAAATCTTCAGATCAGTGTTTTTTTAAATAATTTATGCCTGTGACTTTAATCCTTGAATCATTTTTCCACAATTGGGGTTTTACATGAAATCTTCAGATCAAACCTTATATAGGTTACAATAAATAAACCCCAAGTTACGATAAATTTCAGGCTACAATTCCAATGAACAAACACATGGAATTTAATCAAAATCAACACAGGCATGTATAGGATTAAAAATGGATTATTGATACTCTAAAACTATATAATTAAAAATTTTCAAAACCTATCGGAACCCTCGTCTTTATAGTTTGCTAGTTATTTTGACCTATTGTATAACAGTAAAAGTCCATGTGTCCAAATGATTAAGCAATTGTTGCGGGTTTTATATTGTTACATTTTTTTTAATGTAGTTATGGTTTCTATCAATGTTCTGTGGCTTTTTATATATATAGTATTTTTTTCATTTTAATTAGGGATTTGTACTTATTTATCTTATGAGATTGTAAAGATTCCTTAGAAACATTCCTAATGACTTTTCTATCAATCTTACACTCTATCATACTAAGAATTGGTGATTCTATTTTCCTTTTTACACAACTCTACATAAACTAAGAATTGGTGATTCTATTTTCCTTTTTACACAACTCTACATAAGCACACTAAAATAGATACATTTTCTCACTAGAATTTTTAAGCAAGCATTTGCCTCTCAATTGTTTTCTAATCCTTTTTCAGACATGCTGATCCAACAAATAAATTTGAATTTTGTGGCATAATTAGAGGGTAGTCCCAGCTCATAGATTCAATTTATCATCCCAAGCACTAGACCCCGATTGAAATTATTTTTAAAAAGTTTAGGCTGAAGTAAATCCGTTTTATTGCACATAGAATTATTAGATACATTTACACTATGTCTAAATATTAATAGATTTAAATTGAAAATATGATTTTTCTATACATGAAAAAAAATCATTGTAATAAATAACCTAGTATAAATTTATCTTAATTTCAAACTTCTACAATGTTTCAATGTTGAAAACTTGAAACAAAACAAATTTACTAAAATGCAAACTGTTTTTAAAATGCAAAATTTAAGAAATGGTTTCTACTTTAAAAAATTGATCTGTTCATCCTTGATAGATTCTAAATTTATATATATATATATATATATATATATATATGCTAAATTCTGATCTCTTTATCTTATAGATTCTAAATTAAAATATATATATGATAAATTCTGATCTCTTCATCCTTGATTGATTTTGGATTAAAATATATATGATTAATTCTGAATTTAAAATATATATTTACTAATTGATATACTATCGATCAATATACACCTTGAGCATTGCTTAAATGGTTAAACACCAAAATTTTGAACTTAAAATATATATTTACTAATTGATATACACCTTGTTCATTAGTGGGTCATTGCAAGCTAATGAGGGTCACTTTTGGCACGTTAGATGCAATAGAAAACTGAAAAATCAGCAATCTCTCAACTTAATTGTTTTGTTTGAGATACTTACACACAATATCTTGATTTGAGTAAAAAATATTAAATGTAGAAAATTAAATCACGTTTCCAAATCTATAAGATTTATGTATTGAAATTTTTTATAACTATGTCAAATTTCATTTTTTTTAAGAGTCACTTTTTTTACGCAATTGATTAGGTATATGTTTTTGTGGGTGCAGCCTTTGAGGTCCTAAATGATGCTTTCGGGATACACAACTTTGAAGGCATGTAGAGAACATATAACACTAGTGCAACACTATTTTTCGAAAATAAAATCAGTAAATTTTAATTTTTTTTTATAATTATCCAAGTGATCATTCCTCGAAAATGGTATTTTTTTGTGGGTGTAGCCTTTGAAGGTCTTAATGAAATAATCATGAAATGGGTTTTTTATAGAATGTAGAGGTCAGTGTCTTCTAGTGCACCCACCACATATATATATTTTTAAAATGATTACGAATTGAAAAATTTATGGGAAAAACACTAACGACATGTATTTTGAGTTACAGAGTTTGGACACAATAGAAATTGAAAACAAATAGGAAAATATAATATTTTTTCATAAAAATTACCTATTTAGAATCTGTAGAAAAAAAGCTATTTATGTTTAAGATTTTGTCAAAAATGATTGTGTAGCATAATGTAATGAGTGTGTAAACAATGAATTCTTCATAAAATGGGGGAAATTCCCAATTAGCTATGGTTTATCATATACATAGCACAGGTTTGGTATTACCGAAGCAAATTCCAAACCATACACATAGGAATATTGGTGACATACAAGCAATTGAATTGGCATGTTTAAATTCAAATTACATTTCCCACCTTGTAGAATTTACAAACGCGTCTACGTTATATAACTACAAAACGTGAGCACGTTATATAACTATAAAATGCGTACGCGTTACATAACTATAAAATGTGAGCCCGTTATGTAAATATAAAATGTGAATGCGTGTTGTAGAGCTAAAACTATAGCACTATATGTAATATATCAAATGTATGGATTATAGGTTAGAGGGGGTGGGGAAGGGTCAAGGGCCTAGAAAGATGTTGGATGTTCAAGTGGGGATGGTTAATAGTTGAAAGGGGGTTGGGAATGGTCAAGGTCCTAGGAGGATGTTGTAAATTTGAGTGGAGAAAGGGGGATAAGGTGGAGGGGAGGAAGTGGGAGATGGTTTGATGAGAGAGAGGATTGGTGAATGGAAAAGTGGATATGGAGTATTAGAGGAGGAATAGGATGTGTTGGAGGAGAGAGGCAAAGGAGGGGGAAATTGAAGAGATGGGAACGAGATTCGATAAAACATATAATAGGGGTCATAATGAGGTAGGGGTTGAGGAGAAGGGATAAGTTGAAAACAGAGAGAGAGAGAGAGAGAGAGAGAGAGAGAGAGAGAGAGAGAGAATGATGTGGAGAGAGTGTGAAAGAGAATAAGATAGAGAGGGAGGAGGGGGGTGAGGGAGGGATGCAAATAGAGTGAAGGAAAGAGATATTGAGGGAGCGATATAAGGTCTGTGTGTGTGAGGGGTGACGGGGGAACAGACACAAGGAGAGAAAGGTGCAGGTTCACACATGTAGAGAGAGAGAGAGAGAGAGAGAGAGAGAGAGAGAGAGAGAGAGAGAGAGATGGATGGTGTCACCATCATCATCCTGTTGATAATCGTCATCGTCTTCATCATCATCATCATCATCCTCATTATAATGAATTTCATCATCATGGTGTTCATCATCACCATCATCACCATCATCTTCATCATGTTCATCATCATCGTCAACATCATGTTCTTCATCATCATCATGTTGATCATCATCGTCATCATGACCCTCATCATCATCGTATTCATCATCATGATGTTCATCATCATCATCACCATCATCTTCATCATGT